>JARQOD010008723.1:0-34451 GCA_033576555.1 Oophaga sylvatica
CATGGAAATTATTAATCCGGTTTCCTTCCGTTTGCTTTTCAGGGACATTTAAGATCCATAACGGTTCCACAAGTCCTTATGAAGAGGTTTTATCGAACCAGTGGTTCCTAAGGCTGCGCCCCCGACCCTGTTTTGGTTGAGGGCAATTGGAGTATGTGGTTGAGAAGATATTGAATTCTCGTTTTTGCTAACGGAAACTCCAGTATTTGGTTAATTGAGAGGTTGGTCAGAGGACAATTCTTGGGTGTTTGCTTCGACATTCATGCTGTGAGACTTATCCGTGCTATCATCGGCCCATCCTGATCGCCTGGTTGCGTATTAGGGGGGTACTGTTGTGAAAATGCTGGAGGCGGCTTCTGAGCTGGGGCTGCCTCCGGTGGTTGAGGAGGGTAATAAAACTGATTACTGAATGGCCTTCAGCTGGCGCTGATGGTACTGGATAGACATCTGTCTGGGATGATTTAGGAATCACCTGCTTGAGCAGGGGTTGGACCAAGGCCCAGAGGTCCCTTCAACTCTACCATCTATGATTCTATGATATAAGTGGCCTGAGCTCCCGCAGCCTTGCCACTTATCAATTGTTCCTTCTGGTCTTGCTTGAAGCACTGCTAGTTTCTTGCTCTCCTTCAGATAATGTTTGCTGTTTTTTTTTTCCTCTGTTTGATTTCTCTCCTGGTTTGCTGCTGGCAGTGACTGCAGCCTGTTCCCCCTTTTGGGGGTCCTGGCGCTGCAATTTGCTCCGTTTGTGTCTGTACTTTTGCTTTGCTCCTTTGTTACTTTTTATTTGCTGAATATTGTTTTGTTATACCAGAGATCTGATTTAGGTGGTGAGATCGTGTGATCTCAGGTTTTTTGGCAATCAGAAGTGTTGGTATTTTTTGTTAGGGTTTTGTTGGATTGCATCAGAATCTTTCCTGTACTTTTCTGTCTAGACAGATTGGGCCCCAGCGTTTGCTCATTCTATTTTCTTCTGTGTCCGTGCTTTTCTTCTTGTCCTAACCGCCATTACATGTTTGGGGGCTTCCTATTTTCTTTGGGGATCTGCCTCCGGGCAGATAGCTTTCATCTTTCTGCTTTAGGTGTAGTTATCTCTCAGGCTGTGACGAGGTTCTAGGATCACCGTAGGAACGCTCCACAGCTACTTCTAGTTGTGTGGTTAGTTCAGGTTACTGCAATTCAATAGGTTCCAGCTTTCTCTGGTGTTTACCCGCTTTTGCTATTTTTTGCTATTTCTCCTCAGTTACCGAAACATAACACAAGTGTGCCTGAAACACTCGTGGGCCAAAATGACCCTTTATCTCTTACACGTGTAAATAAAGAGATTTTAGTAATTTCCTTCCTAATCTACCAATATACAGGATGCCTTTGTAGCATGAGGCTTACCTCTATCTATCCGAAACTAAAGATCCAGCACTGCGGGAGGAGCTAGAATCAGAAAATCACCTGTGATTCCGGAAATCCTCAGGATTCTGCGGCGTCGGGAAGCGGCAGAGCGTTAACCGCAAGAAGTGATTTGCATCAAGCGGTCACATGCCGACTAGACATGTGCGGCCCACTCAAAACAAGTGAATTGAGAGGTCAAACACATCTAGTCGGAATGTGGCTGGAATTATGCAAATCGCATACTTGCAGTCACATGACCGCATCGGGAATACTCACAGAGTGCAGTGCGTGCAATGTGAGGGCTCACAATCTGCAGACTTGTAACGTTAAGGGCCAGACAATTTTATTATTATTATTACTATTATTATTCATTCCCTTTAAAGGGCCAGTCTGTGCAAAACAAGTTATTACCTATCTGCAGGATAGATGCAGCTCTCCGTCCACTGGATCTCGCACTGATCTTCAGAACTGGGACATTTATCTCCATTATAATGGAGCAGCTGTGCTGTCCTGATTGCCGCTCCATTCTTTATCTATAAAGTAGCTGCCGAAGGGCAGCCACACCGGCAATGAACGGAGCCAACGGGGTGAGCATGCACACTGATGCTCTATTCCAACAAAGCTAAAACTTCTCCTCTCTGCCAATGGGTCCCAGCAGTTGGACTCCCACAGATAAGCAAGTTGTCACCTATCCTGTGGATAGTAACACCTTCTCTTTGCTGGAAAAAGTCCTTTAATCTGAGAAAAGAGAGCAGAGAACCCTAAAGCCCCCGTCTCACATAGCGAGATCGCTAGCGAGCCGCTGCTTTGTCACAAGTTTTGTGACGCAACAGCGATCTCAACAGCGACATCACATGCAGCGATGCGGGATGGCCAGCGGGAGACCAGCGATAAAAAAATGTCCAGAACATTCAGCGACGATCAGCGATACCCAGCAGGGGGGTGATCTCGTGATCAGCGCGCTGGAGTGGTAACCAAGGTACACATCGGATTTCTAGGCGCCGTGCGGTGCCTGAAACCCGATGTGTACGTTAGATACCAGCGCGCTGGTGCAGGGGAGCTGGTAAACCAAGGTACACATCGGGTTTCTAGGCGCCGCGGCACCAGCGCTGGTATCTAAGGAACACTGCGGGTACTGTCCTGATCGCTGCTGAGAGCTGCGTGTTTGGCAGCTCAGCAGCGATCATGTAGCGACACACCAGCGATCCTGACAAGTTCATATCGTTGTCGGGATCGCTGGTGTGTCAATATGTGTGACGGGCTAAGTCCTTACATTATCAACCAAAAGTCTTCTGATTTGCATCCCCAAGTTCCCCACTATACACTGCACACTAAAGGTTAATTCAATATTTTTTTTCTATGGGCCTAAAAACTAAACTATAGGTAGTTGTTACTTACCTGAAAGAAAATATAATGCGGCACAGCCCTGTATACTCCGTTTAAAACAGTATCACACAAACGTGACTACTGAGAGACTCCTATTCAAATAGACCGGGTGCACATCCACAAAAAAGTCCACAGTTTTGCAGCATATATGTGAAAAAAAGAGATAGATGCACCACCATCTTAAATTCCAATGCTTTATTCGGACATCTTAAAATAGAAGAGGCAGGAGAGGTTTTTGCGATACAAAATCAGGATGACAGCTGTTTGTGCAAGTGTGCCTTCTACATGTTCTAGACTCATAGTCCGGATAAACTCTTTAGTTCCCGGTAACCTATTCTGTGAGAACAAAATGATTGTAGTCGCCTGCCAGGGCCTGTGGGGTACTCGGCACCGAGCCCGTTCACTTCAATGGGGGATGTCATGGGTAGCACAGCTCGGTCCGTGGCCTGGGCGCCACTTTAAAAAGGGGGATGTATTTACAGGGGATTAATTGTTCATGTAATTTGTCGGACGCCACTGTAGTACCTGGTCAGGGTGACAGCGCTGCTGTGCAGGTCTCTGGAAGGGATGGTGTTGTTGCAGCTAGATGATAAGTCTTAACAGGTAAGACTGTGTCTCCCAGGGCAGGAGATGAAAGGTAAAGCAATGGTGCAGGAAGATGTAGCAGAGTGAGTGTGGCGTCGCTGGAAGAATCAGGAAACAGTTCTGTTGCAGTTTCAAAGGTTTACTCACAGTCGTTATGCGCAGTACAGATTCCGCGGGCACTGTGTCCTTCCCAGTGAGTAATCCAGCAACCCTCAGGTAGATTGGTCACACTCCCAAAGACTCCCTTTATGTTCCTTTCCGGCTTCTTGGTGCTACACTCCTTACTCCCTCTGCACCTCCCTACCGCAGAGCCCTCGGACGAGGTAGTATTGGATCCTTTCAGTTTACAGGTACGACCCGATGTCCCGGTGCACGGCTCTCCTCTTCACGGAGACCGGGACCCCGTCGGATGCCTGGATGTACTTGATCCCTAGGCTTCCTCCCGGATGGGAATATGGTAGCTAGTGGCCCTTGAAGAGTCCCACTATACTCGGTGTTACTAGTGGCGTTGAACTGACCCACCAGTCTAGGGACCGTTCCCCGATATTTGCCTGGTCCTTCCTTCTTCAGGATGGGGGCACAGCTTCAATTGCTGTCTCAGCCCAGGACCCTTTTCGCTCTCTCAGCAAGGCTCCCTGAGGTGAACTCAGGAGAGCTGCAGGTCAGGCCAGTACCCACTTCACTGCCTGCCTGTCTCAAACTGAAACTCTAAACTAACACGCTGCTGCCTCATGCTGCAGCTGGCTCCACCCACCCACTTCTACACCCTTTCCTAACCCGCCTGATGCTCAGCACTGGCATGATGTGTGTGGATGCGGTGATGGAGTCAATGGGGTGCTTCCTCCTTACCTGAGAGTCAGGTGTCACACCTCTGGGTGAGATGCAACATCTCTGTGGCGACTGGACCTTCAGGGCGCCACATTCCCCCCTGGCTAAACACAGCACTCCCGGGCTGTAATAGAGTAAAGATGTTACATAAGAAACATACAAAATTTTTATAAATGCTAGCAAAACAGTAAAACATTTTCAAACGTATCATCCCTTTATGGGAGGCACTTCAGGTTAAATGTTGCAAGAAAACACTTTTAATATTTACTTTAAAGTTAAAGTAAACATATACTTGTGGAGGACCCGCTCCAAACCTCCAACGTGGTCCTGTGTTGTGAATGGGTTTGAGATGAGTTCTGAGCAGAGGCTCCATCTGGTGGTTACAAGCGGTACTAGTGAGGATTGTGAGGACTGGGAATCAGGTGTTACTGATTGGTCTTATATAAGGGAGTCATTTTCCCATCAGGGTTGCCGGTGATCAATTGTTCTGGTCTGAATTCTTCTTTCCAGTTTTCCTTGTAGCCTGCTGTGTCGTGTCTGCATCTCCTGCTATCAGATAAGACAATTTCTTATTTTGTGTTTTTGCTATATTTTTGCATTTTGTCCTGCACTTCTGTGGGGGCCTTCAGGGTCCCCTCCGGGGGCTTTTGCCCTCTCAGTTTAGTCCAGCCACTGTGTTTTGTACTTTTGCTTTTTCCAGTTTTTTTTCAGTGGCTGCTGTTTTGTTTTTGTTACACCAGAGAACTAATTTAGGTGGTAGAGGTCGTGTGATCTCAGGTGATTTTGAAATTAGTAGAGTTGGTGTTTTTTCAGGGTTTTCTGATATTGCAGTAAGTACCCTTCCTATCCTTTTCTATTTAGATAGTTTGGGCCCCAGCGTTTGCTCATACTATTTTCTTTCTGTGTCAGTATTTCCTCTTGTCTAACCGCCATTACATGTTTGGGGGCTTTCTATTATCTTTGGGGTTCTGCTCCGGGGCAGATAGCTTTCCTATTTCTATCTTTAGGTGTAGTTAGTTTCTCAGGCTGTGACGAGGCGTCTAGGACCAACGTAGGAACGCTCCACGGCTGCCTCTAGTTGCGGTGGTTAGTCAGGGTACTGCAATCTCATAGATTCCAACTGCTCTGGTGTATTTCCTTTTTTACCTGCACTCCTCAGCTACCGTAACATAACAGTATCACCGGCCATAAAAATTGTATGGTACTCACAGAAGGGAAAAAATATTTTGAAGGAAGAAAAGTTGTCAGAGATATTTTTCTGTTTGTTGCATTTTTTTTTTTTTTTTTCCCTCTGTATCTCTGGGTGCTGGGGAGGATCTTTTCTCCCAATGGAGTTTGCACAGTTGTCTAGCCGTGTGGATCAGCTTGCCACTGAGGTTCAGAGTATTGCTGCATATCTTGCTAGGTTGCCTGTTGTGGAACCTAGGATCCCCATGCCAGATTTGTTTTTAGGGGATCGAGCTAAGTTTCAGAATTTCAAAAATAATTGTAAATTGTTTCTTGCCTTAAAATCTAAGTCCTCAGGAAACGCAGCGCAGCAGGTTCAAATTATCATCTCTCTCCTGCGCGGCGATCCTCAGGATTGGGCTTTTTCCCTGATACCTGGGGATCCTGTTTTGAGTGATGTTGATGCATTTTTTCAGGCTTTGGGGTTATTGTACGATGAGCCTAATGTCACTGATCAAGCTGAAAAAGCCTTGTTGGCATTAAATCAGGGGCTTGATGACGCTGAGTTATACTGTCAGAGATTCCGTAGGTGGGCAGTCCTGACCAAGTGGAATGACGACGCTTTGGCGGCCCTTTTCCGGAAGGGTCTGTCGGATAATGTAAAGGATGTTATGGTGGGATTCCCTGTCCCCTCTGGTCTCAATGATTCTATGTCATTAGCGATTCAAATTGACAGACGTTTGCGTGAGCGGAGAAGTATGCGTTAGTGGTGTTGCCTTGTGAGCCAGCTGCTGAGCCCATGCAGTGTGATGGAGTGGTGTCTGGGGCACAGCGTCATGAGTTTCGAAAGCGCAATGGGTTATGTTTCTACTGTGGTGATGCCTCTCATGCTATTTCAGTCTGCCCTAAGCGGGGAAGACTTTTGCACGCTCAGTTGTCTTGGGTAGTGTTCAGACTAAGTTTTTATTAACTGTCACTCTGATATGCTCTCTGTCCTCATTTTCTGCTCAGGCTTTCGTTGATTCTGGAGCAGCTATTAACCTGATGGATTATGATTTTGCTAAACGTTGTGGGTTTCCCTTGATACCCCTACAGAAGTCTATTCCTTTACTGGGGATCGATTCTACCCCTTTGGCTGAGAATAAACCCCAGTTTTCTACTCAGGTGATAATGAGGGTTGAACCTGATCACCAGGAGTGCTGCAAATTTTTGGTTCTATATAATCTGCATGACATTATAGTGCTGGGTTTCCCTTGGTTACAGTCTCATAATCCTGTTTTGGATTGGAAATCTGTGTCTGTAACCAGTTGGGGCTGCCAATGTGTTAATACCAACACTCCTGTTTTTTCTGCCTCCCCCCAGGCTGAGGATGTTCCTGACTTTTTGTTTGATTTTTCTGATGTGTTTAGCGAAAGTAAATCTGCATCCTTACCTCCCCATAGGAGCTATGACTGCGCTATTGAATTAGTGCCAGGTAGTAAATTCCCTAAAGGTCGCCTTTTTAACTTGTCTGTACCTGAACATGACGCTATGCGGTCTTATATCAAGGAATCATTGGAGAAGGGTCATATCAGAGCATCCTCTTCACCCTTAGGTGCCGGTTTTTTCTTTGTGGCCAAAAAAGATGGTTCATTAAGGCCGTGTATTGATTATCGTCTCTTGAACAATATTACTGTGAAATATCAATACCCGTTACCCTTGATTTCTGACCTGTTTTCCAGGGTGAAAAACGCTACTTGGTTTACCAAGCTTGACCTCAGGGGGGCGTATAACCTTATTCGCATTAAGCACGGGGATGAATGGAAGACGGCATTTAACACCCCTGAAGGGCATTTTGAGTACCTTGTGATGCCCTTTGGGCTCACTAATGCTCCTTCCGTCTTCCAGTCCTTCATGAATGACATTTTCAGGGATTTTGTGGACAAGTTTCTGATTGTTTATTTGGATGATATCTTGATTTTTTCTAATGACTGGGACTCTCATGTGAAACATGTTCGAACTGTATTCCAGATTTTGAGAGAGAATGCTCTGTATGTGAAGGGATCAAAGTGTCTTTTTGGCGTACAGAAGATCTCATTTCTGGGATTCATTTTGTCCCCATCTGTTATTGAAATGGACCTGGTCAAGGTTCAGGCCATCTGTGATTGGGTCCAACCTACTTCATTAAAGGCTCTTCAGAGATTTTTGGGTTTTGCCAATTTTTATCGTAAATTTATTGGTAATTTCTCGGTTATTGTTAAACCATTAACTGATTTGACCAGAAAGGGTTCTGATGTGGTGAATTGGCCTCCTGAGGCAGTCTCTGTGTTTCAGGAACTTAAGCAGAGATTCACTTCTGCTCCTGTTCTACGGCAGCCTGATGTTTCTCTGCCATTTCAGGTGGAGGTTGATGCCTCTGAAATTGGGGCAGGTGCCGTTTTGTCCCAAAAAGATCCAGAGACCTCTAAAAGTAACCCTTGTGCCTTTTTCTCTCGAAAATTTTCTCCTACTGAACGTAATTATGACGTGGGTAATCGGGAGTTATTGGCCATGAAGTGGGCTTTTGAAGAGTGGAGACATTGGCTGGAGGGAGCCAAACATCAGGTGGTGGTCCTTACGGACCATAAGAATCTGGTCTATCTGGAATCTGCCAAGCGACTCAATCCTAGACAGGCCAGGTGGGCCTTGTTTTTCACACGTTTTAATTTTGTGGTTTCCTTTCTTCCTGGCACTAAGAATGTTAAGGCGGATGCCCTCTCGAGGAGTTTCCTTGCGGACTCTCCTGAGCTATCTGATCCCTCTGTTATTTTGAAGGAGGGTGTAGTTCTTTCCGCCATCTCACCCAATTTGAGACTTGCTCAGGAGGGGTGTCAGGAGGATAGGCCCGAGCGCTGCCCTGTTGGAAAATTGTTTTCCCGGACCAATGGAAAAAGAGTGTGATGTTTGAGATTCATTGTTCCGCATTGGCTGGGCATCCCGGAATTTTTGGTACCAGAGACTTGGTTAGTCGGTCCTTTTGGTGGCCTACCTTGTCTCGCGATGTCAGGGAATTTGTGCAGTCCTGCGGGACTTGCTCTCGCTCCAAGCCTTGCTCTCGCTCTAGTGGTTTGTTGATGCCATTGCCTGTGCCCAAGAGACCATAGACCCATATCTCTATGGATTTCATTTCCGATCTTCCTGTTTCTCAGAGAATGACCACCATCTGGGTAATTTGTGATAGGTTTTCCAAAATGATACATCTTGTGCCATTACCTAAGTTGCCTTCCTCCTCTGAATTGGTGCCGTTGTTCCTTCAGCACGTGGTTCGTTTACACGGCATTCCTGAGAACATTGTGTCTGACAGAGGAGTCCAGTTTGTTTCCAGATTTTGGAGGACTTTTTGTTCTAAACTGGGTGTTCAATTGTCTTTCTCCTCGGCATTTCATCCTCAGACCAATGGTCAAACTGAGAGAACAAACCAGACATTGGAGACTTATCTAAGATGCTTTGTGTCTGCTGATCAGGATGACTGGGTCTCTTTTTTGCCTTTGGCTGAGTTTGCTCTTAATAATAGGGCTAGCTCTGCCACTTTGATGTCTCCGTTTTTCTGTAATTCTGGGTTTCACCCTCGATTTTCTTCAGGACAGACGGAGGCTTCTGTCTGTCCAGGTGTTGACTCTGTTGTTGAGCGTATGCAGCAGATTTGGGACCAGGTAGTGGAGAGGTTGTCCCTCTCTCAGGAGAAGGCCCAGCGGTTTGCTAACCGGCATAGGACTGATGGTCCTCGGTTTAAAGTGGGGGACTTGGTCTGGTTGTCCTCAAAGAATATTCCTATGAGAGTAGCATCTCCTAAATTTAAGCCTAGGTTCATTGGACCTTATAAGATCATGGAGATTATTAATCCTGTTTCTTTTCGTTTGCTTCTTCCAGGGACATTTAAGATCCATAACGTGTTCCACAAGTCCTTGTTGAAGAGGTTTGTTGAACCAGTGGTTCCTGCTGCTGTGCCTCCTGACCCTGTTTTGGTTGAGGGCAATCTGGAGTATGTGGTTGAGAAAATATTGGATTCTCGTTTTTCTAGACGAAGACTCCAGTATTTGGTTAAATGGAGAGGTTATGGTCAGGAAGACAATTCTTGGGTGTTTGCTTCGGACATCCATGCTAGGAGACTTATCCGTGCGTATCATAGAACTCATCCTGACCGACCTGGTTGCTCAAATGAGGGTTCGGTGACCCCTCCTCAAGGGGGGGGTACTGTTGTGAATGGGTTTGAGATGAATTCTGAGCAGAGGCTCCCTCTGGTGGTTACAAGCGGTACTAGTGAGGATTGTGAGGACTGGGAATCAGGTGTTACTGATTGGTCTTATATAAGGGAGTCATTTTCCCATCAGGGTTGCCGGTGATCAATTGTTCTGGTCTGAATCCTTCTTTCCAGTTTCCCTTGTAGCCTGCTGTGTCGTGTCTGCATCTCCTGCTATCAGATAAGACAATTTCTTATTTTGTGTTTTTGCTATATTTTTGCATTTTGTCCTGCACTTCTGTGGGGGCCTTCAGGGTCCCCTCCGGGGGCTTTTGCCCTCTCAGTTTAGTCCAGCCACTGTGTTTTGTACTTTTGCTTTTTCCAGTTTTTTTTCAGTGGCTGCTGTTTTGTTTTTGTTACACCAGAGAACTAATTTAGGTGGTAGAGGTCGTGTGATCTCAGGTGATTTTGAAATTAGTAGAGTTGGTGTTTTTTCAGGGTTTTCTGAGATTGCAGTAAGTACCCTTCCTATCCTTTTCTATTTAGATAGTTTGGGCCCCAGCGTTTGCTCATACTATTTTCTTTCTGTGTCAGTATTTCCTCTTGTCTAACCGCCATTACATGTTTGGGGGCTTTCTATTATCTTTGGGGTTCTGCTCCGGGGCAGATAGCTTTCCTATTTCTATCTTTAGGTGTAGTTAGTTTCTCAGGCTGTGACGAGGCGTCTAGGACCAACGTAGGAACGCTCCACGGCTGCCTCTAGTTGCGGTGGTTAGTCAGGGTACTGCAATCTCATAGATTCCAACTGCTCTGGTGTATTTCCTTTTTTACCTGCACTCCTCAGCTACCGTAACATAACAGTCCTGGGTGGGCTGCAAGACTTTTCTGGATCTCTGTAGCAGACCTCACTTTCCGCCACACCAAACGGGTTTTAAACTTCTGAGGTAATTAAGTGAAACCAAGATGAGACACCGAAGTGCTAACTATATACAGAGAGAGTTTTTGGGCTGGCAGAGTCCTCAGCCACACAGTTCAGATACGAAAACATATTAGAAAAACATATGCAAAAATACTATTGATCAAAGCATGAAATCACACAGAAAACTATTTACAGTTTATGTGGACCCTGTCCGGGTTATTCATTTACTTAGCTGGGGCGACACCTGGTGGCTGTGCACGCACAGGGCCTTTCCTGTCCATGGGCACAGTGCCTAGCACCAGGGTCATTGACTCCACCGCTGGTATCCGTATGGCTGGTGCACACTGGGCTGGTGGGGGTGTCAGGGGTTCCACCAGGGTGTCATCAGCTGCAGCAGTGATATCGTCGCCGGTTACCTGCATAGCCGGTTCGCTCTGGTCCTCTAGGCCGCAGGGCCTGTTCTCCTCTTGGGATGCTGGCGGCCTGCCGGGCTCACCTGTAGGCTGTGTGGGGAGAGGGCCTGCCGCTGATTCTTCCGCGGGGCGGATACCTCCGCTGTGATGTCAGTAGCAGTGCAGGGATTCTCCTCGGCTCCAGGTTCGGCAGCAGGGGGACGCTCCAGCGAGTGCTGCGGCTCCAGCGGCTGGTCTGGGCTGGGGATGAGCTCTTTCCAGCTCCGCTCCATGTTCTCGGCTTCCGCCTGGTGCCCGGCCAGTTCCGCTAGTTCGGCGTCTGCAGCAGGGTCAGGAAGGGTGCAGACATCTTCCTGCAGCAGGGGAGGCTCAGCGGTGGGGAGATCTTCTTTATCAGGAGGGTCCCGCTCTCTGTCAAGGGGGCGTGGTTTTCTTTTCCTCCTCTTCACTTCATTTGGGACCAGGAGGCGGATTTCCCTTACTGATGGGCATGTCCGGTTAGTGCAGTAACACTTAGGGTAGGCGGGCATTTCTTTCGTGCCTCAGAGTGAGTGCACGCCCACGAAAGCACGCCCTCCTTCTTCACCAGCACCTCAGGGCGCGAATATGGCGGCAAATGGTGGTAAATGGCGGCAAAGTCACCAGGATGGCAAATACAGTCTTTTTGCACAAAACAGTCAATTCAGGCACACAGGACTCGCTTATAGCGAGCTTCAGAATCAAGTTCGTGACGCCAAACATGAGTCGCCCGCCAGGGCCTGTGGGGTACTCGGCACCGAGCCCGTTCACTTCAATGGGGGATGTCATGGGTAGCACAGCTCGGTTCGTGGCCCTGGGCGCTCACTTAAAAAGGGGGATGTACTTACAGGGGATTAAATGTTCGTGTAATTTGTCGTGACGCCACCTGTAGTACCTGGTCAGGGTGACCAGCGCTGCTGTGCAGGTCCTCTCGAGGGGATGGTGTTGTGCAGCTAGATGATAAGTCTTCTACAGGTAAGACTGTGTCCTCCCAGGGCAGGTAGATGAAAGGTAAAGCAATGGTGCAGAGTGATGTAGCAGAGTGGAGTGTGAGTCGCTGGAAGAATCAGGAAACAGTTCTGTTGCAGTTTCAAAGGTTTACTCACAGTCTGTTATGCGCAGTACAGATTCCAGCCGGGCACTGTGTCCTTCCAGTGAGTAGTCCAGCAACCCTCAGGTAGATTGGTAACACTCCCAAAGACTCCCTTTATGTTCCTTTCCGGCTTCTTGGTGCTACACTCCTTACTCCCTCTGCACCTCCCTACCGCAGAGCCCTCGGACGAGGTAGTATTGGATCCTTTCAGTTTACAGGTACGACCCGATGTCCCGGTGCACGGCTCTCCTCTTCACGGAGACCGGGACCCCGTCGGATGCCTGGACGTACTTGATCCCTAGGCTTCCTCCTGGATGGGAATATGCAATCAAACAGAGACTTGGAAGCATAAGGCTATATAACAGACACTTTATTGAAAAATGATTAAAATATGTAAACAACACTTTAAAAATGGGATGTGAGTCCAATAATATCCCAAAGATCATAGTATGCAAAATCACCAAAATATTCAGGTCACTAAATGCTGTGTGCATATCTAATATCTATACGATGTAGTTCTAGAGTATATGTCTATATGTTTCCCAATATACCATATGCCATGTATCACTGGGGAAAAATCTATATTAGAGTGTATTAGGGCAATTGTGCCACTATCCAAGCAAAACACTGTAAGATGTAGATTTAAGCACTAAGTCAAGAGGCAAAGAGAATTACACAATGGCTACTAGTGCACATATATAGACAGCTACCTGTTGTACATAGTGATTAAGTATAAAATCGAATGGCTATATGTACTATACCAGATAAATGCACCTAAGAGATTGTACACAAATCATGTCAGCAGTGGTGCAGTTAATTATAATGCTATGTAGCAAAAGAAAATACTAATATTCAGGCGATATACCAATTTCAAGTAAATTCTATATAACATCAGGGGGATTAGCTGCACCTGAGAGGTGTATATAACACATGACTGGAGTGACTGAATATATACAATATAGAAAACATGGTGAAAAAGTGAAAAGGGATATGCAAGTACGACCTGAGGGAATGCCGTTGTAGCCCCGACGCGCGTTTCGCATTAGCTTCGTCCTGGGGGATTTGTTCGAGTGGTTAGGGGCATCAAGTGCCGCTATATATATCTCAAGTTGTGATATAATTACCTCTGGAGTTGGTTACATGTGTGTAGCGGGTCTGTATTCAGCGTGTGACGCACATAAGATGCGCACCCGTCAGCCGTGCAGCCGTCCCCCCATCCAAGAGTATCGGAGGGGGAGAGGCCACAACTAGCAGACGCGGCGCATCTCCATGGCAACAAGTAACATGTGAAGCCGCTGAGACGCACATCCGCCCGCCGTGCAGCCACCTCCCCCTCCAAAACGTCAGAGGAGGAGAGGCCACAACAAGCCGGACAGAGCGTCCCCACGGCCACACCTATCATGTAGACGTCACCATGGTGCCCGCCCGCCCGTGGTGCGGCCGCCTCCCACCTCGAGTATCGGAGTGAGAGAGGCCACAACCAGCAAGCGAGACGCGTCACCATGACAACGTCCAGCGTGATGAACGAATGTCAACGGTCGCCGAACCGCATCTCCACCTGACGTCAAAGTGGGGAAGTGGCACAGTCCAGCCGAGGAACAGGTATCAAAAACGCTGTGCAGCGAATAAACAAAGTGCACTATAGCATCAGTCTATTGTACTTATGCTGAGGTGCCAAATACTGAATAGACAAGTAAAATATATACAGATCCACTATCCACCTCAAACTCCAGGGTTAGTGCATATAGATGAAAAAATGTAGGAGAACACACACATTGTTAATCTATACTATGAGATAAATCTAAACTACTACTGATAAATAACAATATAAAGACATGCTAACAATAACTAATGAATTGCACACAATGGATCATAATCAGAGATCTTGATGTTAATGTAAAGGACACAGTCTAGATCTAATGTTTCCAAACAATAATCCAATTCTTGAAGATACAGGTTTTATAAAAGGATCAAATTAATTGTTATTGTCTTCTTAACAGCTGGGAATCCCGTCTTGCTCTTCAGATGTCTTCATTGTGGAAGATCTTGTGTCTTTCTCCCTTTACAGAGATCCATCTAATTTCGGGTCATGAAATCCATTGTAAACTAGACTAAAAAACAAATAAATGAGACATGTGTGCACCAACAAGAGGAATTAAAATACTTCCCACCACTAAAACAAAATTATAGAAAGGGGGCAAAACTCAGAACCTCATTCAGACCTGCCGGGAACATGGATCCTACTTTGTGAATCCATTTGGTTTCAGTTTGAGCCAATTTCTTTTTCCAATCTCCTCCTCTAAGATCTATCCATATTTTATCGATGCCCATTACAAGGAGTAATTTAGGATTTGATTTGTGATAAATTTTGAAATGCCTCGGTATAGGTTTCAAAGTAGTGATATCATCAATTTCACAGGCATTTTTAATGTCCCTATAATGTTCCCTCACTCGGATTTTGAGGGGTCTAGATGTCATGCCTATGTAAATTTTTTTACACGGACAAAATGCATAATAAATCACTCCAAATTAGTCACATGTTATGTGTTGAGTGATCTGAAATGTTTCACTACCATCACTGGATGTGAAGAATGTTGAACGATTCATATTAGGGCAAGAAATGCAGGTACCACACGGGAAGAATCCCCATTTAGGGCCCTTAGATCCAAAATTGGTCGGCATTTTTTGTGCTCTGTGATAACTGTGTACCAAGGCATCACGAAGGTTATTAGATCTTCTATAAGTAATGGAAGGGTGGTTAGGAACAAATTTCTTCAAGGTTCTATCCGTCGTGAGTAATGGCCAGTACTTCTCTAGCGCTGTTTTAACTTCTCTCCATTTGTCATTATACGTGGATATGAATCTCACCCTTTGTTGCCCTATATTGTTATTGCGATTTTTGGGAGTAAGTAAATCATTACGTGCAGCTAGTCTGGCTCTTTTTATGCCTCTTTTGATGCTCCTTTTGGAGTACCCTCTCTCGAGGAATCTAGATGTTAAGTCATCAATCTGTTCTTCAAAAGCTGCTTCACTAGAGCAAATCCGTTTTGCTCTTAAGAACTGCCCTATGGGGATACTCTCTATTAATGATTTGGGATGGGAAGACGTGGCACACAGGATGGAGTTGACTGATGTCTCCTTTCTATGTATGTTAGTCTGTAGGAAACCATTTTCACTTTTGGATATCATGATGTCCAGAAAGTCAATGCTGGTCTGACTGTACTTACACGTCAATTTGATGTTAAATACATTGTTATTTAAGATGCTCAAAAAATCGAGAAGGTCCTGCTCCGTCCCCTGCCATATCATAAGAATATCATCTATATAACGGACCCAGAGCAGGACCCTCTCGATATGGGCTATGGGGTGGGTGAGAAAAATTCCTCTCTCCCACATCCCCAAAAACAGGTTGGCATATGAGGGGGCAAAGGCTGCCCCCATTGCTGTACCCTGTTTTTGGAGATAAAAAGTTTCCCCAAACAAAAAATAATTATGCTCAAGTGTAAATTTCAGCAGAATCAGTAAGAACTCAGTCAGACCAGCATCGAGATCGGACATCATGAGATACATTTTAGCTGCTTGTAGCCCATCTTTGTGCTGTATACAAGTATACAGTGATTCCACGTCAAAGCTGACAAGCCACATATCCATATCCATAGGGATTCCCTCAATCTTCTTGAGTACATCTGATGTATCCCTAACATAGGAGGGGAGATCCATAACTATAGGTTTCAAATAAGAGTCCAGGTATTTAGAGATTATCTCACATAAACTGCCGTTTCCTGATACAATCGGACGTCCCGGAGGTGTAATGCTGTTTTTGTGTATTTTCGGTATAAAATAAATACACGACACTTTGGGAAATTTGGGTACCAAGTTGTCTCTCAATTCCTTTGTTATTATTCCCTCCCCATATGCCTCTTCGAGAATCATATGAATTTCGTTTTGATATTTAATGGTGGGATTAAATGTCATCCTGTTATAGTAAGTAGTGTCCCTGAGTTGTCTATAGGCTTCTTTTTCATAGGCTTTTATAGGCCAGATTACAACATTCCCCCCCTTGTCAGCTGGTTTTATAACCACTTCTTTAAGGCTCTGCAATTCTATTAAGGCTTGCCTTTGAGCATAGGGTAGGTTACCGTGTGTGACAAGGGGGGAATTTTTTCCAGCTCATCAGACACCAATTTGACAAACAACTCCACATTAGGAGAGATATTAAGGGGAGGGAATTTTTTGGGGATGGTGGCCTAAACTTACCCTGATTTCAGAAGTGGAATTTTCCTCATTCAATTCTTCCAGATTAGAGATTGCTTCTAATTCTCTGGTACTCCATTCCTCCACTTGTTCCTTTTTATCATGAAGTTTTTTAAGTATCAGTTTACGGGCAAATAAATGCAGGTCAGTTAATGCTGAAAAAGAGTTGAACGAGGCCGTGGGTGAGAATGATAAACCTCGGCTGAGGACCTCTACTTGGTGTTTGGTAAGTATTATATCAGATAAATTTATTACCTGTAATTTTGAAGATGTTGCCATATCGGCTCTTCTATCCTTCCTTTTATAATATTCATTATGTCTTCTTCTGACATTGCGTCTAAAGGGTATGCCACATGAACAATATCGCTAACGGGATCGCTAAAAAACGTCACTATTTAGCGATCCCGTTAGCGATGTTGTTCAGTGCGGCAGCTGCCAGCGACGAGCTTCCTGCTGTGATCTCGCTCGTCGCTGGAATCGTTCCGGACCCTATATTCTCGTCGGCGCTCCCGCTGGGTAAGTATATATCGCTAGTGTGGCACCTTTTCTTAGCGATTTAGCGGTACTTTTGTACCGCTAAAGTCGTTAAGAAGATCGCTAACGGCGATAGCGTCGTTAACTATATCGCTAAATGTGGCCGCACTTAGCGATATAGAAACAATCCCGCTAGCGATCGCATTAGTATGCGTCGTTATCGTGATCGCTAGCGGGATTGTTTAGTGTGGCAGTACCTTAAGGTTGTATATACGGTTACCCTCAGGGTAATTATCCTCTCTAGATGAGATGGAGGATATTGAGGAGGATCTCACACTATTGCTTCCTTCTTTAGCTTTAATATTCCATCTATAAACTGTCCCGTTTTTATAATCACTAATGTCTCTTTGAAATTTTTTAGCTTTTGTTTCCTTTACTTCCTTCTCCCAGATGTTAAGTTGGGTATCCATTTCCTTATTGAACGCATCGGCTTCTAATCCTGAAAGTTTTTCCAGTAGCTTGGATTTTGTTTGTTCAATGTCAGAATCTAGTTTATCCATACTTTTCTTATTGTTCCCAATAAGTAATTCAATGAGAGATCGGGAGCAAATATTACATGCCTCCTCCCATCTCGTTTTGAAGGTGGAATCCTCTATAGGGTAGGAGGGCAAGATATTAACTCTTAATCCTCTGGGAATTAAATTTTTGGCCAAATAATTCTCCAATGATGCCTTAGTCCACCACATTCTAGTTCTTCTTTTGAGAAGATTACGCATGGAGGTTTTGAGGTCTGATCTTTGCCCACCTTCTACCGAACTATTGGATGCCACATCCCCATTAAAAACCGTATCAATGCTATTTAGCCAGGTGTGGTCTCTGGCTTTGATATCCATGCTGGCCCCAAACACTGTAACAAAGTACAGAAATATAATTACAAAATATCCTAGGGATCTGAGCCTAGAACAATGCCACTTCCTGAAGATCAATACAATCAAACAGAGACTTGGAAGCATAAGGCTATATAACAGACACTTTATTGAAAAATGATTAAAATATGTAAACAACACTTTAAAAATGGGATGTGAGTCCAATAATATCCCAAAGATCATAGTATGCAAAATCACCAAAATATTCAGGTCACTAAATGCTGTGTGCATATCTAATATCTATACGATGTAGTTCTAGAGTATATGTCTATATGTTTCCCAATATACCATATGCCATGTATCACTGGGGAAAAATCTTTATTAGAGTGTATTAGGGCAATTGTGCCACTATCCAAGCAAAACACTGTAAGATGTAGATTTAAGCACTAAGTCAAGAGGCAAAGAGAATTACACAATGGCTACTAGTGCACATATATAGACAGCTACCTGTTGTACATAGTGATTAAGTATAAAATCGAATGGCTATATGTACTATACCAGATAAATGCACCTAAGAGATTGTACACAAATCATGTCAGCAGTGGTGCAGTTAATTATAATGCTATGTAGCAAAAGAAAATACTAATATTCAGGCGATATACCAATTTCAAGTAAATTCTATATAACATCAGGGGGATTAGCTGCACAAGTTGTGATATAATTACCTCTGGAGTTGGTTACATGTGTGCAGCGGGTCTGTATTCAGCGTGTGACGCACATAAGATGCGCACCCGTCAGCCGTGCAGCCGTTCCCCCATCCAAGAGTATCGGAGGGGGAGAGGCCACAACTAGCAGACGCGGCGCATCTCCATGGCAACAAGTAACATGTGAAGCCGCTGAGACGCACATCCGCCCGCCGTGCAGCCACCTCCCCCTCCAAAACGTCAGAGGAGGAGAGGCCACAACAAGCCGGACAGACGCGTCCCCACGGCCACACCTATCATGTAGACGTCACCATGGTGCCCGCCCGCCCGTGGTGCGGCCGCCTCCCACCTCGAGTATCGGAGTGAGAGAGGCCACAACCAGCAAGCGAGACGCGTCACCATGACAACGTCCAGCGTGATGAACGAATGTCAACGGTCGCCGAACCGCATCTCCACCTGACGTCAAAGTGGGGAAGTGGCACAGTCCAGCCGAGGAACAGGTATCAAAAACGCTGTGCAGCGAATAAACAAAGTGCACTATAGCATCAGTCTATTGTACTTATGCTGAGGTGCCAAATACTGAATAGACAAGTAAAATATATACAGATCCACTATCCACCTCAAACTCCAGGGTTAGTGCATATAGATGAAAAAATGTAGGAGAACACACACATTGTTAATCTATACTATGAGATAAATCTAAACTACTACTGATAAATAACAATATAAAGACATGCTAACAATAACTAATGAATTGCACACAATGGATCATAATCAGAGATCTTGATGTTAATGTAAAGGACACAGTCTAGATATAGTATCTAATGTTTCCAAACAATAATCCAATTCTTGAAGATACAGGTTTTATAAAAGGATCAAATTAATTGTTATTGTCTTCTTAACAGCTGGGAATCCCTCCCCTTAATATCTCTCCTAATGTGGAGTTGTTTGTCAAATTGGTGTCTGATGAGCTGGAAAAAATTCCCCCCCTTGTCACACAAGGTAACCTACCCTATGCTCAAAGGCAAGCCTTAATAGAATTGCAGAGCCTTAAAGAAGTGGTTATAAAACCAGCTGACAAGGGGGGGAATGTTGTAATCTGGCCTATAAAAGCCTATGAAAAAGAAGCCTATAGACAACTCAGGGACACTACTTACTATAACAGGATGACATTTAATCCCACCATTAAATATCAAAACGAAATTCATATGATTCTCGAAGAGGCATATGGGGAGGGAATAATAACAAAGGAATTGAGAGACAACTTGGTACCCAAATTTCCCAAAGTGTCGTGTATTTATTTTATACCGAAAATACACAAAAACAGCATTACACCTCCGGGACGTCCGATTGTATCAGGAAACGGCAGTTTATGTGAGATAATCTCTAATATCCTGGACTCTTATTTGAAACCTATAGTTATGGATCTCCCCTCCTATGTTAGGGATACATCAGATGTACTCAAGAAGATTGAGGGAATCCCTATGGATATGGATATGTGGCTTGTCAGCTTTGACGTGGAATCACTGTATACTTGTATACAGCACAAAAATGGGCTACAAGCAGCTAAAATGTATCTCATGATGTCCGATCTCAATGCTGGTCTGACTGAGTTCTTACTGATTCTGCGGAAATTTACACTTGAGCATAATTATTTTTTGTTTGGGGAAACTTTTTATCTCCAAAAACAGGGTACAGCAATGGGGGCGGCCTTTGCCCCCTCATATGCCAACCTGTTTTTGGGGATGTGGGAGAGAGGAATTTTTCTCACCCACCCCATAGCCCATATCGAGAGGGTCCTGCTCTGGGTCCGTTATATAGATGACATTCTTATGATATGGCAGGGGACGGAGCAGGACCTTCTCGATTTTTTGAGCATCTTAAATAACAATGTATTTAACATCAAATTGACGTGTAAGTACAGTCAGACCAGCATTGACTTTCTGGACATCATGATATCCAAAAGTGAAAATGGTTTCCTACAGACTAACATACATAGAAAGGAGACATCAGTCAACTCCATCCTGTGTGCCACGTCTTCCCATCCCAAATCATTAATAGAGAGTATCCCCATAGGGCAGTTCTTAAGAGCAAAACGGATTTGCTCTAGTGAAGCAGCTTTTGAAGAACAGATTGATGACTTAACATCTAGATTCCTCGAGAGAGGGTACTCCAAAAGGAGCATCAAAAGAGGCATAAAAAGAGCCAGACTAGCTGCACGTAATGATTTACTTACTCCCAAAAATCGCAATAACAATATAGGGCAACAAAGGGTGAGATTCATATCCACGTATAATGACAAATGGAGAGAAGTTAAAACAGCGCTAGAGAAGTACTGGCCATTACTCACGACGGATAGAACCTTGAAGAAATTTGTTCCTAACCACCCTTCCATTACTTATAGAAGATCTAATAACCTTCGTGATGCCTTGGTACACAGTTATCACAGAGCACAAAAAATGCCGACCAATTTTGGATCTAAGGGCCCTAAATGGGGATTCTTCCCGTGTGGTACCTGCATTTCTTGCCCTAATATGAATCGTTCAACATTCTTCACATCCAGTGATGGTAGTGAAACATTTCAGATCACTCAACACATAACATGTGACTCATTTGGAGTGATTTATTATGCATTTTGTCCGTGTAAAAAAAATTTACATAGGCATGACATCTAGACCCCTCAAAATCCGAGTGAGGGAACATTATAGGGACATTAAAAATGCCTGTGAAATTGATGATATCACTACTTTGAAACCTATACCGAGGCATTTCAAAATTTATCACGAATCAAATCCTAAATTACTCCTTGTAATGGGCATCGATAAAATATGGATAGATCTTAGAGGAGGAGATTGGAAAAAGAAATTGGCTCAAACTGAAACCAAATGGATTCACAAAGTAGGATCCATGTTCCCGGCAGGTCTGAATGAGGTTCTGAGTTTTGCCCCCTTTCTATAATTTTGTTTTAGTGGTGGGAAGTATTTTAATTCCTCTTGTTGGTGCACACATGTCTCATTTATTTGTTTTTTAGTCTAGTTTACAATGGATTTCATGACCCGAAATTAGATGGATCTCTGTAAAGGGAGAAAGACACAAGATCTTCCACAATGAAGACATCTGAAGAGCAAGACGGGATTCCCAGCTGTTAAGAAGACAATAACAATTAATTTGATCCTTTTATAAAACCTGTATCTTCAAAAATTGGATTATTGTTTGGAAACATTAGATACTATATCTAGACTGTGTCCTTTACATTAACATCAAGATCTCTGATTATGATCCATTGTGTGCAATTCATTAGTTATTGTTAGCATGTCTTTATATTGTTATTTATCAGTAGTAGTTTAGATTTATCTCATAGTATAGATTAACAATGTGTGTGTTCTCCTACATTTTTTCATCTATATGCACTAACCCTGGAGTTTGAGGTGGATAGTGGATCTGTATATATTTTACTTGTCTATTCAGTATTTGGCACCTCAGCATAAGTACAATAGACTGATGCTATAGTGCACTTTGTTTATTCGCTGCACAGCGTTTTTGATACCTGTTCCTCGGCTGGACTGTGCCCCTTCCCCACTTTGACGTCAGGTGGAGATGCGGTTCGGCGACCGTTGACATTCGTTCATCACGCTGGACGTTGTCATGGTGACGCATCTCGCTTGCTGGTTGTGGCCTCTCTCACTCCGATACTCGAGGTGGGAGGCGGCCGCACCACGGGCGGGCGGGCACCATGGTGACGTCTACATGATAGGTGTGGCCGTGGGGACGCTCTGTCCGGCTTGTTGTGGCCTCTCCTCCTCTGACGTTTTGGAGGGGGAGGTGGCTGCACGGCGGGCGGATGTGCGTCTCAGCGGCTTCACATGTTACTTGTTGCCATGGAGATGCGCCGCGTCTGCTAGTTGTGGCCTCTCCCCCTCCGATACTCTTGGATGGGGGGACGGCTGCACGGCTGACGGGTGCGCATCTTATGTGCGTCACACGCTGAATACAGACCCGCTACACACATGTAACCAACTCCAGAGGTAATTATATCACAACTTGAGATATATATAGCGGCACTTGATGCCCCTAACCACTCAAACAAATCCCCCAGGACGAAGCTAACGCGAAACGCGCGTCGGGGCTACAACGGCATTCCCTCAGGTCGTACTTGCATATCCCTTTTCACTTTTTCACCATGTTTTCTATATTGTATATATTCAGTCACTCCAGTCATGTGTTATATACACCTCTCAGGTGCAGCTAATCCCCCTGATGTTATATAGAATTTACTTGAAATTGGTATATCGCCTGAATATTAGTATTTTCTTTTGCTACATAGCATTATAATTAACTGCACCACTGCTGACATGATTTGTGTACAATCTCTTAGGTGCATTTATCTGGTATAGTACATATAGCCATTCGATTTTATACTTAATCACTATGTACAACAGGTGGCTGTCTATATATGTGCACTAGTAGCCATTGTGTAATTCTCTTTGCCTCTTGACTTAGTGCTTAAATCTACATCTTACAGTGTTTTGCTTGGATAGTGGCACAATTGCCCTAATACACTCTAATATAGATTTTTCCCCAGTGATACATGGCATATGGTATATTGGGAAACATATAGACATATACTCTAGAACTACATCGTATAGATATTAGATATGCACACAGCATTTAGTGACCTGAATATTTTGGTGATTTTGCATACTATGATCTTTGGGATATTATTGGACTCACATCCCATTTTTAAAGTGTTGTTTACATATTTTAATCATTTTTCAATAAAGTGTCTGTTATATAGCCTTATGCTTCCAAGTCTCTGTTTGATTGTATTGATCTTCAGGAAGTGGCATTGTTCTAGGCTCAGATCCCTAGGATATTTTGGATGGGAATATGGTAGCTAGTGGCCCTTGAAGAGTCCCACTATACTCGGTTTTACTAGTGGCGTTGAACTGACCCACCAGTCTAGGGACCGTTCCCCGATATTTGCTTGGTCCTTCCTTCTTCAGGATGGGGGCACAGCTTCAATTGCTGTCTCAGCCCAGGACCCTTTTCGCCCTCTCAGCAAGACTCCCTGAGGTGAACTCAGGAGAGCTGCAGGTTAGGCCAGTACCCACTTCACTGCCTGCCTGTCTCAAACTGAAACTCTAAACAAAACACGCTGCTGCCTCATGCTGCAGCTGGCTCCACCCACCCACTTCTACACCCTTTACTAACCAGCCTGATGCTCAGCACTGGCATGATGTGTGTGGATGCGGTGATGGAGTCAATGGGGTGCTTCCTCCTTACCTGAGAGTCAGGTGTCACACCTCTGGGTGAGATGCAACATCTCTGTGGCGACTGGACCCTCAGGGCGCCACAATTGGGCATGGTAAAATTAAATATGCCCAATCATTCCTTCATTTGACCTCTATCAAGGGAGAAAACCAAACCAAATACACTTTAGATAATAATTTGGCCAATATTCATCTAATGTCCAAAATTGGGATGGAACACTTCATGAAACATTGAAGCTAAGAAAACGGGTAAGGAGAACCCCCAAAATCTCCTTGTTAGAAAGTCATTAGATTATGAAGCAGCTGTGTTTAGGAACTTGAGTTGTACAGTGGGTACAGAAAGCATTCAGACTCCTTTAAATTTTTCACTTTTTGTTTCATTGCAGCCATTTGGTAAATTCAAAAAAGTTCATTTTTTCTCATTAATCTACACTCTGCACCCCATCTTGACTGAAAAAAATCAGAAATGTAGACATTTTTGCAAATTTATTAAAAAAGCAAAACTGATTACTTACTGTACCCACTGTATTCAAAATTATTGGCACTATGAAAACAAGTAAAATAAATGTATTATTCTTAAAAAAAGAGCACAGAAGAAGATCTTCTCCTTGTTGGAACCATGTGCAAATGTTTGGAGAGGGTCAACCTAAACCTGAGCCAAAAAAAAAAGACTTAATTTCAATTTTTTAACCAAAAATCTTGTGCTGTACAGGAGCCGCCATTGTCTATAGGTATAAGATGGGAGCTGTAATACCCCATAGAAACTATGGACAGGGGTGGCGCTGTGTTTTTGCAATATGTTAAGTCTAGAATAAAGTCTTATCCGGAGACTTTTTCCAATATCCTTGAGAATGCCGGAGAGGATGTTGGAAGATGAAGAAGGTAAAGATTAAGATGTGATGTTTGGTTGTTGTTTTAACAAGACAAGTGAAGCATTAATCTTAAATTGTATATTTCATGGACCATTTATAATGAAAAACAGGAATTGGCGGATGTTTTTCCAAACTGCATTATGTACAATGATGGATCAGCCAAAGGTCAAGCTTGAAAATATAGACTTGTGTTTTACAAGCTTATATTCAATTACTACAGCTTACCATAGCCTTGAACAGTAAGTTAGTGCACTGGAGAAGTGGGCTGTAAATCTCGCAGTGGCTATATACTAGTGTCACTGGTACAAATCCCCTTCAGCTACTGATTTATTGAGCAGAAGATTAGATTCTACAACTTTTTGGTGGAGGATCAGTATGAATATAATGCATAATGATTGGAGATAGAACGGTGCGGCTGATGTCATGTATTAAAACCAACATCCAAACCTATCTGTCAGAAGGATACAAAAGCGGCGAGTGATTTGTAAAATCTTATTTTTCCAGTGTACTTTATTTTTGCAATGTGCTTATCCCTTAAAAAAAAAAAAACTTGAACGTTGTCACTAGAGCAGATACAATAGGCGAACACTTCTTTATTGTTTCTGTATCTCATTTGTCAGCTTTGCTGTGTAGGCTTGGAAGCGGAAAGCAGAGTTACCATTATTGTGAAAAAAGCATTTTTAAACTATTTATAAGTTGGGCTGGTAGTGCATAGATGGGGGCCAATGCAGGGCTATTGAAATATTGTGCGGGCGCTATATGTAATCTGCGAATTATCGTGCATCTGCTATTGAAGTCTTTTCTATGCATACGGAACATGTGAGCAGCACTTCGGCAATGCCTAAGTCCAAAAAAGAGATGATAGCCCATGTGATGTTACTGCGCTTCAGGGCATTAAAAAAAAACATGATCCTGGACAATTTTCTTGCACCAAAAGTGGTGTAACATTGCAGAGAAAATCTAGTTTGAAACCATATGTAAGTTAGGTTGGCCAATGCACAGCCAGTGAAATCTTGTGCAAGCACTGTGTGAGCCTCGTCCTGCTGTTACGGGTATGTCAGAAGCAGCAGACAGTCGCACTGCATCTAGCTGCAGAAGGTCTCTGCATTTGGCCTTGCAGACACCTTCTTAACCCTTCTGACTCTTTTACCCGGTGGAAACCTTTCTCCGTCTCTAATTGACACATCTGGACCTGGTTGTTTATAGACTCCCAGCCTGCTGCTGGGAGTTGCCGGTGATATTTCCATTTCCCCCTGTTGAGGCTTGAAGCTATAACAGTCGGCTATCTTCCTCTTTGGTGTTGCTGGAGGATGTCTGTGTTACATCTCTGAGTCTACTCAAGATAAGTGTTCTCCTTGTTTGTCTATCCCAGCTGTCTTTAGTGGTAGTAGGGATTGACTAGTGCCTACCCCGTCATTCCCTAAGTAGGGCTTATCGCCAGGGTCAGGCAGGGATTAGGTGCAGAAACTATATAGGGATGTTTAGAGCAGACAGGGTGACTTTAGATCTGCCTAGGGGTCTCCACTCCCCTCTTCCCTAGTGTGAGGCTCCCTTCCCCTGATCCATTCGTGTTGCACTTAGTCTTTCAGGTGTGTTTTTTTTTTCTTCAGCTACGCTGTCTGTCTCTGGAGGTAAATGACCTCCGATATGAGGTTCAGCAGCAACAGTGGCTGCAGGTCGTTCATGTTGGGGTCTCTGCAGGTAGGCCAGTCCAACTGAACCCAAGGTTGCCCTCCCAGACAGGTTTTCCGGAGGAAGGGACACGTTTTTTTGTTTAAGGAAGCTTGCAAACTTTATTTTAAACTTCGTCCTCACTCCTCCGGAAATGAAGAGCAACGAGTCGGTATTGTGATCTCTCTACTACAGGGAGATCCACAGTCCTGGGCTTTCTCTTTGCCGCAGGATTTGGTTTGTCTCCAGTCTTTGGATGGATTTTTTGGGCTCTAGCCCTTATCTATGATGACCTTGACCGAGTCACCTTGGCTGAGTCCAGGTTGTGTTGCCTTCAGCAGGGGAATCGGTCAGTGGAGACATATAGCTCAGAATTCTGCAGGTGGGCAACTGATACTAAGTGGAATGACCCAGCTCTCAGAAGCCAATTTCTTCAGAGTCTCACTGAAAGGTTGAAAGATGCCTTAGCGGTATATGAAACCCTTGAGTCCTTGGAGGCCACTATGTTGTTGGCTCAACGTGTTGACAGACGCATTCGGGATAAGTGGGTATTGCACCTTTTCCAGGGGCGCAGTCTAGAGGTGAACCCGTACAGGAGAGGGTGGAGGAACCCATGCAGTTATGGGGTGCCTCTGCATCGTACATTTCCCGGGATGTTTGCAAAAAAAGGGGGGGGCTTGCGGAAAAAAGGGACATTTTATTGGGGCCTGTCCTTTGATGCCTAATCAAAAGGAGACTTGTTTAACCCTTGGAAGGCTAGAGTGGAATAAGCAAGGGATGCATCTATCGTCAACCTGCAGTTCCTGGTTTGTCCTGACAGCAGAGGTGGTGCTGGAGAGCAAACTGAAGAGATTTCTGTGTTTGTTGACAGTGAAGCTGGAGTCAGCATGGTTGATGCAGAGTTTGCCAGAACTCACGGGTTGGTTTGCTGTGCTTTAGCTAAGCCCATTCCCATCTTTGCCATCGACTCAACGCCACTTGCACAGAAAGCTCTCACTCAAATTGTACATTATGTAAGACTGAGGGTGAGGTCGGTTCATTCTGATATAATTCCTTGCTATGTCCTGGACGGTCTTCCCACACCAATTGTATTGGGTCTTCCCTGGTTGGTGAAACATCATCCGTTGGTGGATTGGCAAGCCAGGGAGATCATTGAGTGGGTGGATTACTGCCATGAGAAACTGTTTAAATATTTCCCTTTCTACAGTCTCTACAGAAACCTGACCTGGATTTTTGTTGGGGTTTCAGGATGTTTTCTCTGAGAGGGGGTGTCAGGATTTGCCTCAACATCATGAATATGACTGTCCTATTAATTTGACCCCCGGAGCTAAACTACCAAAGTCCAGTCTGTATAATCTTTCTGGTCCTCAGAGACGAGCCATGAAGGATTTAATTGCGGAGAGTCTGGAGAAAGGACACATCAGACCCTCATCTTCGCCTGTGGTGGCAGAATTCTTCATCATGAAGAAAAAAGATGGTGGTCTAAGTCCCTTTTTAGATTTCCGGGAATTAAATCAAATTACCGTCCAAGATCCATACCCTCTTCTTCTGATTCCTGATCTGTTCAGCCAGGTTGTGGGAGCTAAGGTGTTCTCCAAGTTGGATTTAAGGGGGCCTACAACCTGGTTAGAATCAGAGAAGGGGATGAATGGAAGACGGCGTTCAATACCCCTGAGGGTTATTAAGAGAGTCTGGTCATGCCTTTCGGTCTAACCAATGCGCCTGCGGTATTTCAGCATTTCATCAATTATATTTTCCATCATTAGGTACGTGCTGGTCTATTTAGATGGTATTTTGGTTTACTCTCCTGATTTTGAGACACTTGGGAGGCATGTTAAATAGGTGATGCAAATATTAAGAGATAAAAAATTATATGCCAAACTAGAAAAATGTATTTCCGCCGTCCAGGAGGTGCAGTTTTTGGGGTACCTGTTGTCATCTTCAGGTTTTCGGATGGACCGGAGAAGATCCATGCTGTCCTTGATTGGGACCATCCCGAGAACTTGAAGGCCCTACAACGATTTTTGGGCTTTACTAATTTTCACCAGAAATTCATCTGGAATTATTCAGTGATTGTGAAACCCCTTACTTACATGACAAGGAAGGGGTCGGATTTTTCCAAATGGTTGGACGATGCCCTGCGGGCTTTTTCCTCTCTTAAGAGCTGTTTTAACCACGGCTCCTATATTTAGTCAACCTGATGTTTCCCAGTCCTTTGTTGTGGAGGTTGATGAGTCGGAGGTGGGGGTTGGGGCTTTGTTGACTCAGGGTTCATCAAATGGTAAATGGCATCCATGCGCCTTCTTTTCTAAAAAAATTTCTAAGGATGAGAGAAATTTTGATGTGGGTAATAGGGAGCTTTTGGCAATTAAATTGGAATTGGCATTTGAAGAATGGTGACATTGGTTGCAGGGGGTTGTCCATCCTATCACTGTTATCACTGACCATAAGACTTGTCATATCTTCGATCAGCTAAACAGCTCAACCCTAGGCAAGCTAGATGGTCCCTATTTTTTTACTAGGTTAAATTCTGTGGTCACCTTCCGTCCACGGTCAAAAATGTCAAAGCTAATGCTTTGTCTTGGAGCTTCCCTGGTGGTGGTGACAATGAGGACCCTGTATCGATTTTGCAGAAGGGAGTAGTCATTTTGGCATTGTACCTTGAGCTGGAGAGTGAGATGTTGGAGGCCCAGGGGGATGCCCCCTGCCTCCTGCCCTCCATGAAGGTTATTTTGTGCCACCAAAGCTGTGCTGTTAAGTAATTTGGGAACATTACAACTCTGTGCTTGCTGGTCATTTAGGTGGTAAGGTAACCGTGGATCTCCTTTCTCGTCGTTTTTGGTGGCAGGGGTTGCATCTGGATGTGGTTGAACAAATAGCTGCTTGTAGTATCTGTGCACATTGTAAAGTATCGCAAACCTGTCCGTCTGGTACCCTTCTTCCACTTGCTATTCCTAGTAGACCATGGACACACTTGCCCATGGATTTATTACAGACCTACCGGTATCTGCAGGCAAGACTGTGGTTTTAGTGGTTGTAGTTAGGTTCAGTAAAATGGTTCGATTCATCGCAATACCGGCACTTCCGAATGCCAAGACTCTTGCTCAGATGTTTATAAATGAGATTGTGAAACTTCATGGGGTTCCCTCCGATGTGTCAGATTGGAAGATCCAGTTTTTTTCCAAGGGCATTCTGTTCTCGACTGGGGGGTGCAGCTGTCCTTTTCCTCTGCCTTCCATCCCCAGTCCAATGGACAGAACAAACATGTTAACCAGAATTTTAGACCTACCTCAGGTGTTTTGTGTCTGAAAATCAGGAGGATTGGGCATACTACTTACCGCTGGCAGAATTTGCTATCAATAATCACCGTCAAGAATCTACAGGCAGGTCACCGTTCTTTAGTGCATATGGTTACCATCCACTGTTTGGTACTTTTAGTGTGGGAGAGGCTTCGGGAGTTCTAGAAGAGGAACGTTTTGGTTTGTCACTCTCCTCAATCTGGCAGGGGGTTCTGAATAATTTGAAGATTATGGGAGACAGGTACAAACGTATGGCTGACAGAAAACATTTGCCAGGTCTGGACCTGAATGTGAATGACTTTGTGTGGCTGTCTATCAGCAATATCAGGTTGAAGGTTACTTCCTGGAAGTTGGGACCTAGATTTATTGGACCCTATAAAATAACTGCTGTCATTAATCCAGCAGCGTTTCATCTTGAGCTACCTCAGGCCTTAAGAGTCACAATTTTGTCCATAGGTCTTTGCTCAAGAAGTATGTGGATCCTCTTGAGCCCTCACCCCTACCAGCGCCCCCAATAATGGTCGATGGAAAACTCGAGTTTCAGATTTAGAGGATTGCAGATTCTCGCCTCCAACGTCACTCCCTACAATATTTGGTGCACTGGAAGGGTTATGGTCCAGAGGAAAGGATGTGGGTCTCGGCATCAGAGCTGAATGCCCTCAGGCTGGTTCATTGATTTTACACCTCTTATCCTAGAAACCTGGTCCTGAGTGTCTAGGGGCCACACGTAGAAGGGGGTACTGTCACGGGTGTGTCAGAAGCTACAGACAGTCCCATTGCATCTTGCTGCAGAAGGTCTTTGCATTTGGCCTTGCAGACACCTTCTTAACCCTTCTGACTCTTAGACCCAGTGGAATCCTTTCTCCGGCTCTAAATGACACACCTGGACCTGGGTATTTAAAAACACCCCAGGCTGCTGCTATGAGTTGCCGGTGATATTTCCATTTCCCCCCTGTTGAGGCTTGGAGCTATAGCAGTTAGCTACTTTCTCTTTGGTGTTGTTGGAGGACGTCTGTGTTACATCTCTGAGTCTATTCAAGATCAGTGGTCCCCTTGTATCGTCTATCCCAGCTGTCTTTAGTGGTAGTGGAGATTGAAATAGTTTATTCCCCATCATTCCCTAAGTGGGGCTTATCACCAGGGTAAGGCAGGGATTAGTTTCCTGCTCGGCGATAGGTGCAGAACCTATATAGGGATGTTTAGGGCAGACAGGGTGACTTTAGATCTGCCTAGGGGTCTTCACTCCCCCATTTCTAGTGATGGCTCCGTTCCCCTCATCCTTTGTGTTGCATTTAGTCTTTCCTACACTGTGCGTGACACCTGCACATGGCTGTTCTTTCTACTCAATGGGGCAGGTAGTGCATAAGCATTGCTTATTCCTACACAAGACCTAAGAAAGGAGAATACTGCTCATGTGCTGACAGCTTCTGCCGAGATGGAACCTGTCAGCAGCTGTTGACTTAGGAGCATAAATTTCTGTGTATAGCATTAAAAGACAAATTCTGGAATACATTCCTTGACCCAATGCAATGTCATTGCAGAAGAAGCTTTAATTTAAAACTACACTGTGTGCAGAATTATTAGGCACATGAGTATTTTGAGCACATCATCCATTTTATACATGTTGCCCTACTCAAAGCTGTATAGGCTTGAAAGCAACTGCCAATTATGTAAATCAGGTGATTTGCATCTCTGTAAATTAGGAGGGTGTGGTCCAATGACATCAACACCCTATATAAGGTGTGCTTAATTATTAGGCAACTTCCTTCCTTTGGCAAAATGGGTCAGAAGAGAGATTTGATGGACTCTGATAAGTCAAAAATAGTGAGATGTCTTGCAGAGGATGCAGCAGTCTTGAAATTGCCAAACTTTTGAAGCTTGATCACTGAAAAAATCAAGCGTTTCATGGCAAATAGCCAACAGGGGCGTAAGAAGCGTGTTCATAAAAAAAAGGCTCAAAATAACTGCCCAGGAATTGAGGAAAATCAAGCGTGAAGCTGCCAAGACGCCATTTGCCACCAGTTTTTGCCATATTTCAGAGCTGCAACGTTACTGGAGTATCAAAAAGCACAAGGTGTGCCATACTCAGGGACATGGCCAAGGTAAGGAAGACTGAAAAACGACCACCTTTGAACAGAAAACATAAGAAAAACGTCAAGACTTGGACAAGAAATATGTTAAGACTGATTTGTCTAAGGTTTAATGGACTGATGAAATGAGAGTTTACTCTTGATGGCCAGATGGATGGGGCCCGAGGCTGGATCAGTAAAGGGCAGAGAGCTCCACCCCCGACTCAGACACCAGCAAGGTGGGGGTGAGGTACTGGTATGGGCTGGTATCATCAAAGATGAACTTGTGGGACCTTTTCGGTTGAGGAGTGAGTGAAGCTCAACTCTCAGACCTACTGCCAGTTTCTGGAAGATACCTTCTTCAAGCCAGTGGTACAGGAAGAATCAGCATCGTCAAGAAAAACATGATTTTCTGCAGGACAATGCTCCATCACATGCATCCAAATACTCCACAGCGTGGGCTGCCCAGTAAAGGTCTAAAAGAAAAAAAATTGCATGGCCCCCTTGTCACCTAATCTGAACCAATAGAGAACCTGTGGTCTTTCATAAATGTGAGATCAACAGGGAAGGAAAACATTACAACCTCTCGGAAAGTGTCTGGGAGGCTGTGGGGCTGCTGCATGCAATTTGAATCGTAAACAGATCAAGCAACTGACAATCTATGGATGGAAGGATTTTGAGTGTCATCGTAAAGAAAGGTGGCTATGTTGGTCACTGAATTTTTTTTGTTTTTTAATGTCAGAAATGTTTATTTCTAAATTTTGTATTGTTATATTGGTTTAACCTGGTGAAACTAAACAAGTGAGATGGGTATACATTTGGTTTTTATTAAGTTGCCTAATAATTCTGCACAGTAATAGTTACCTGCACAAATAGATATCCTCCTAAGATAGCCAAATCTAAAAAACCCCTCCAACTTCCAAAAATATTAAGCTTTGATATTTAATGAGTCTTTTGGGTTGATTGAGAACATAGTTGTTGTTCAATAATAAAAAGAATCCTCTCAAATACAACTTGCCTAATAATTAATGCAAACAGTGTATGTACAAGTTCATTTGAAAGTGTTTTAAAGGGTTGTCCAGTCAAAATCGTTATGTCTGTAGTCACTCTTTGAGACTGCAGACTCATGAAATCCCCCAACGCACGTACTGTGCGCTGCAGGGATTTGCCGGTTTCAGACTCAGGAAAGGAGGCTATTGTATGAGTTATACATACCACCAGAAAGTGGGCACGACTTCACTCCATACACTTGTATAGAGCCGAGGTTGCACCCAGTCACGTGTATGGCCAATGGGCATGTCCAAGTAGAGGATGCGGCCACTGGCCGAGGTATAACTCAAGCATACCCTCTGTTCCTGGGTCTGAGACTGGCGAATCCCTGCAGAGCACAGTGTGTGTTGGGGGAATTCATAAGTCTGCAGTCACACACAGTGACTCTTCCGGTTCCACAACCCCTGAGGGATCATCTGCTGCACAGGATCATACAGGACACAATAAGTTCTTTCATTGGACTGCTCTTGTTTTACTTTTAAGTACTTCTATTATTCACTCTTTAAACCGTTTACCTCCCTGCGAGGAGTGAAAAACCTGTTCTATTAAATTGTTACATTGTGTTAACCCTTGCTCTGCCTCCTGCCTGTCACTGCATCCCCCAACCTGCTTAACATGGTGTAGTCGGCAGGATGCAGGTCACAATCACAGAGGGGCAGACCAAGCGGCAGTTGGTGTCCCAAGGGCCAGATTGCCGCTTGGGACCATGCTCAGCAATCTCCCAAAGTTTAAAGGCAGCAATTCAATGTTATGGGACTGGTCCAAGCGGGTTAAAGGCATGCTAAGGATGCACCCCGTGACCCATCTATGCAGGCGGAGATTGCTTGGGATGGCCCTAGAGGGGAAGCTAGATGCTCTGTCATGTTCCAGCCCCACACGAACGGAAACACTTTCACCAAAGGTTACAGATCTTGGAAGATGGATATCCGTGAATTGTGGAGCGATTGTTTACACCGCTTCCAAAGGGAGGGAGTCTGTGACCCAATATATGAACGCACTGCAAGAATTCATGCGCGATCGCTAAGCGGGATGAATGTGGGTGTGGGCCCCCTGATGTAATTTTGAGAGACCAACTAGTGGCAGGTCTCAGGGATGTGCTGTGTGACAATCATGTGGGTACTACGGAAATCTGATTGCTTGGGATAAAACGAATCTGAACCAAAACTGATGCAAATAATATATTAAAGAAGTGAAACAAAACTAACAGAGCTCTTCCTGCAATTGTTTAAAGAATGCACAGCACAAAACAGAATAGTTCAAGTGAAACAAAACTACCAGTGCACTTCCTCAAATTGTAACGAATGCACAGCACAATAAAGAAATGTTCAATAACTAATAACTAAATAGCGGGGCATGACCGCTAATACGAACTAGTCTAGCAGTAATATGACCCAGGAGTGCACAAGGCACCAAACGAGGAATCCAACAGTAATATACAAGAGAAAGCACACGGAACGAGGAAGTCCAGCTATAATGGAGTGTGCATGCACGGCACTAAGCGTAGAAGTCCAGCATCAATGTGTTTATGATTTGGTAGCTGAGGAGTGCAGGCAAAAAAGGAAATACACCAGAGAGGTTGGAATCTATGGGATTGCAGTAGCCTGACTAACCACCACAACTAAAGGCAGCCGTGGAGCGTACCTACTTTGGTCCAAGACGCCCTCATCACAGCCTGAGAAAGCTAACTACACCTAAAGACGGAAAGAGGAAAACTATCTGCCCCGGAGAAGATCCCCAAAGACATAGAAGGCCCCCAAACATGTAATGGCGGTTAGACAAAGGAAAATACAGACACAGACAGAAAATAGTATGAGCAAACGTTGGGGCCCCAATCTTCCTAAATAGAAAAAGGATAGGAAGGACACTTACTGCAATCCAAAAAACCCTGAAAATACCAACTCTACTAATTACAAAAACACCTGAGATCACACA
>JARQOD010008724.1:0-34449 GCA_033576555.1 Oophaga sylvatica
AAGCACTTTGACAAAAAATTTGGGCGGCCGAAATATTGTTTTTTTTAAATACCGGTTAAAATTTTTTGTGTTTACCCAGAAAAAGTTGGCTAGTATCCCAAAATTTCAGCATAAAAGGGCCAGTATAGAACAAAAAAGGTATGGGGCCAAATTTTGCAAAAAATTCCTCTTAGCGAAGCCGCGGCTTGGGGGAAAAAAACCCTAAAAGGTGAAAGGTAAACCCAGTCCCCAAATGTTTTTGGGAATCGGCCCCTAAAAAATTTACAGAACCCCCTTTTAAAACATACTTTTTCCCCCTTTAAATTTTCGGGCAAAATCGGAGAAGGTCGAGGGGGGACGTTTTTTTAAAACGGGTCCATTTGGGACAGGGAATGACTCCATAGAAAATTTTTATTTTCGGCATTTCTTTAGTTCACAGGTAAATGATGCGTTTCCTATCACCCCTCAAGGAGGGGGGGAAAAACACTGAACTAAATGAACCAATCACCAAAAAACCCGAGATTTCCCATCACTACTTTTAAACCAGGGGAAAGTGTCGCTCCCACTGAGGGGAGGAGCTGTGGGGCGTCCCCCAAGGTCACATGACAGGACGTAACCATGGGGGGAAGGGGGGGGTTTTCTGTACAGAGGGGGGTCTGTGTGACTTCACCATGGAAAACATGACTGCACCATAACCCGTCCTTCAACATTTTTCCCCTGACCCTCCGCCCCCTGACACGTGGGGGTTGACGTCCCCAAAAGTCCTTCACTCTCAGTGCAGCGCTCCACCCGGGGTTGTTTTGGTTGTGGCAGCTCTTTGTTCCGGTATCAGCCGCAGCAGATTTCCGGTTCCCGCCTTTCCCGGTGAGTTACGGAGGGTTTGGTGGATTTTTGGGTGTTTGTGGTAAATTCTGGGGAGAAGAGGTGTGGGGTGAATCAGAGCTTTTTCCTGTTGGGGGCCCCTGCCCCTTTGGGGCCGGGGGCCCCCTCAGTTTTTAAAGACTTTGCGCATTTTTAATGGGGGTGTCCCAGCGTTCCTCCTACCCTTAAAAACCCCCGGGCTGGAGGTGTTTTTCCCCGGGGACCTTTCCCCCCCGCGGGGTGTAGTTCCCCACATAAACCCCCCCCCGTGGGGGTGAAATTTACCCGGTGCCCGGGCCTCTGCTGGGGGGTTTTTTTTTACCCAGGGGACTTTTCCCCCCCGCTGGGGGTGTATTACCACGGTGACATCCCCTGCTGGCGGTGCAATTCCACGGTGACCGTCCTCTGGGGGGTGTAGTTCCCAAAGGGGTGACCGTCCCCGCGGAGGGGGTATTTACCTCGGTGACCGTCCTCCAGGTGTTTTAGTTACCACAGTGCCCGACATCGCTGGAGGTGTATTAACACAGTGCCCGGGTTCCCGCTGGAGGCGTTTTTAACCACGGTGCCCCCTCTGCGGGAGGGTAGTTACCACGGTGACCTTTCCCCGCTGGAGGTTTTGGGGTTACCCCCGGTGACCGTCCTCCACTGGTGAGGTAGTTACCACGGGGGGGGGGGCCCCCCCGTCCCCCCCCTGGATGTGTTTTTTACCACGGGGGAACCAGCCGTGACGATTGTATTTTTAAAACAGTGACCGCGGGGGGCCGCTAGGGGTTTTTTGCCCATTTCCCCCGGAACCCCCGTGGAGGTGTAGTTCCCACGGTGACCGTCCCCCACCTCGGGGGTTGACGTTTGAGGGGTTCCCAGTTCGGCGGGGGAAAGGCCGGGGGTGGAGTTTTGTTTTTTTTTCCTCCAGTTTCTTCCTGATAAATGTTGATATTTGGCTGAAATTTAGGATTGTCGTTATTTCGCCCCCTGTGTTTTTCCAAATTTTCCCTTTCATCATAAAGGGTCCCCGGGCGGAGGGAAAATCCCCCCAGCTGTTCCAGTGCCACCCCCCCTTTTTCCCCCTTTTAATGCCCCCGAGGAGGGAGGAGGACGGGAATGGGGACCACCAGAAGATTTTTCCCACCTCACCCTGGGATCATCCCCCTGCTGAGGGGAGAGGTAACTCCTCTACATTTCTATCTTTTCATTGTGTGATGTGAAAAAGTCCGACTCGGGAGGGGAAACCCCAGAATAGGAGGGAAGGATTCTTACTGAAAAGAGCTCTCTCCCCGGGGGAGTTGTTCAGGGGGGTTTCCCCTTTAAGGCTGTTGGGGGGCCGGGTGTCTGTCCGGGTTTTTGGTAATTTTTTTCCCCTTTTTAAAGGCCCCCAGATTACTGGAGGGTTTTTGACCCCAGGTTTTTCAAATGATTGTAAAGATCGGGAGTGGGAAGGAATTCTTCCCCCTTAAGGTCTCTCTCCATACACAGGATTACAACCCCTAGTGAGGAAGACATCGGGGGGGGGTGTGACTCCCACATCCATCTCCAGGAGTCAGGAGGCGGAGCCCGGGCCCAAACACAGAGCCGCCCCCCACCCCCCGTACATGAGAGGAACAAGAAGATCCGGAGTCCCGCAACCAAAATGATCGGCTGCTGAGCGGGGGGAGGGACTGCTGGGGCCCTTATACAGGACGGCACTGGAGGATTCTGGGTTATGAGGGAGAGGTGACTGCTGGGACATTATACAGGACGGCACTGGGGATTCGGGTGATGAGGCGGAGAGTGACTGCTGGGACATTATACAGGACGGGCACTGGGGAGTTCTGGGTGATGAGCGGAGAGGTGACTGCTGGGACATTATACAGGACGGCACTGGAGGATTCTGGGTGATGAGCGGAGGGGACTGCTGGGACATTATACAGGACGCACTGGAGGATTCTGGGTGATGAGGGAGAGGTGACTGCTGGGACATTATACAGGACGGCACTGGAGGATTCTGGGTGATGAGCGGAGAGGTGACTGCTGGGACATTATACAGGACGGCACTGGAGGATTCTGGGTGATGAGGGAGAGGTGACTGCTGGGACATTATACAGGACGGCAACTGGAGGATTCTGGGTGATGAGGGAGAGGTGGACTGCTGGACATTATAAGGACGCACTGGAGGATTCTGGGTGGATGACGGGGAGGTGACTGCTCGGACATGATACGGGACGGAGGGATCTGGGTGACTGAGGGAAGGGACGCTGGGAGATTTAGGTGCAGGGAGAGGTGTACTGGGTGATGAGCGAGGAGGTCTGCTGGGACATGATACGGACGACTGGGGATTCTGGGGATGAGGAGAGGTGATGCTGGGAATTATACAGGAGGGACTGGAGGATTCTGGGTGATGAGCGGGAGGTGACTGCTGGGACATTTACAGGACGGCACTGGAGGATTCTGGGTGATGGGGAGAGGTGACTGCTGGGACATTATACAGGACGGCACTGGAGGATTCTGGGTGATGGGGGAGGGTGACTGCTGGGACATTACAGGAGGCACGGGGATTCTGGGTGATGAGGGAGAGGTGACTGCTGGGACATTATACAGGACGACGGAGGATTCTGGGTGATGAGGAGAGGTGATGGGGAATTATAAGGACGGCTGGAGATTCTGGGATGGAGAGGTGATGCTGGGACATTATAAGGACGCACTGGGGATTCTGGTGATGAGGGAGAGGTGACTGCTGGACATTAAAGGAGGCACTGGGATTCTGGGTGATGAGGAGAGGTGATGCTGGGACATTATACAGGACGCACTGGAGGATTCTGGGTGATGAGGGAGAGGTGACTGCTGGACATTTACAGGACGGCACTGGGGATTCTGGGTGATGAGCGGAGAGGTGACTGTGGGACATTATACAGGACGGCACTGGAGGATTCTGGGATGAGCGGAGGGACTGCTGGACATTTACAGGACGCATGAGGACTGGGTGTGGGAGAGGGACTGCTGGGAATTATACAGGAGATGAGGATTCTGGATGAGAAGGACGCTGGGACATTATAGGACGGCAGGGATTCTGGTGATGACGAGAGGTGATGCTGGGATTATACAGGACGCATGGAGGATTCTGGGTGATGAGGAGAGGTACTGCTGGGACTAAGGAGGCACTGGAGATTCGGGTGTGACGGAGGTGACTGGGGAATTATCGGCAATGGGGATCTGGGGTGAGGGAGGGGAGTGCTGGGATTATACAGGACCACTGAGGATTCGGTGTGAGAGAGGTGACTGCTGGGAATTATACAGGACGCATGGAGGATTTGGTGATGAAGGGTGATGCTTGGACAATAGGGGATGGGAGGTGATGGGGATAGGACGTGGATTTAGGAGACGGGGTTTGGATACGAAGATGGGTTGTACGGAGGACTGGATTGACGGAGATGGGGATAAGGACTGGGATTAGAGGGGATGGGATAAGGGGCTGGGTTTGGGGACGGAGGTTGGGTAAGGCCTGGGTTTGGAGCGGAGTTTGGATACAGAGTACTGGTTTCAGGGGACTGGAGGTTCTGGGGATGAGCGGAAGGTGAGCGGACTTACGGAGGCACTGGAGGATTTGGGTGATGGGGAGAGTACGCTGGCATTATACAGGAGCACTGGGGATTGGGGATGAGCGGAGAGGTGACTGTGGGACATATACAGGGCGGCATGGAGGATGGGTGATGGGGGAAGTGACTGCTGGAATTATAAGGAGGCGGAGGATTCTGGGATGAGAGAGGACTGCTGGGAATATACAGGAGGAGGAGGATTCTGGGTGATGAGCGGAGTGGTGATGCTGGGAATTACAGGAGGCACTGGGGATTTGGGGATGAGGGAGGTGACTGCTGGAATTATACGACGGACTGGAGGATTCTGGGGATGGGAGAGGTGATGCTGGGACATTATACAGGACGGCACTGGAGGATTCTGGGTGATGAGGAGAGGTGACTGCTGGGACATTATACAGGACACTGGAGGATTCTGGGTGATGAGGGAGAGGTGATGCTGTGGGACATTATACAGGACGGCACTGGAGGATTCTGGTGATGAGGGAGAGGTGACTGCTGGGACATTATACAGGACGCACTGGAGATTCTGGTGATGAGGGAGAGGTGACTGCTGGGACATTATACAGGACGCACTGGAGGATTCTGGGTGATGAGGGAGAGGTGACTGCTGGGACATTATACAGGACGGCACTGGAGGATTCTGGGTGATGAGGGAGAGGTGACTGCTGGGACATTATACAGGACGGCACTGGAGGATTCTGGGTGATGAGCGGAGAGGTGACTGCTGGGACATTATACAGGACGGCACTGGAGGATTCTGGGTGATGAGCGGAGAGGTGACTGCTGGGACATTATACAGGACGGCACTGGAGGATTCTGGGTGATGAGGAGAGGTGACTGCTGGGACATTATACAGGACGGCACTGGAGGATTCTGGGTGATGAGGAGAGGTGACTGCTGGGACATTATACAGGACGGCACTGGAGGATTCTGGGTGATGAGCGAGAGGTGACTGCTGGGACATTATACAGGACGGCACTGGAGGATTCTGGGTGATGAGCGAGAGGTGACTGCTGGGACATTATACAGGACGGCACTGGAGGATTCTGGGTGATGAGCGGAGAGGTGACTGCTGGGACATTATACAGGACGGCACTGGAGGATTCTGGGTGATGAGGAGAGGTGACTGCTGGGACATTATACAGGACGCACTGGAGGATTCTGGGTGATGAGCGGAGAGGTGACTGCTGGGACATTATACAGGACGGCACGGAGGATTCTGGGTGATGAGAGGAGAGGTGACTGCTGGGACATTATACAGGACGGCACTGGAGGATTCTGGGTGATGAGCGGAGAGGTGACTGCTGGGACATTATACAGGACGGCACTGGAGGATTCTGGTGATGAGCGGAGAGGTGACTGCTGGGACATTATACAGGACGGCACTGGAGGATTCTGGGTGATGAGCGGAGAGGTGACTGCTGGGACATTATACAGGACGGCACTGGAGGATTCTGGGTGATGAGCGGAGAGGTGACTGCTGGGACATTATACAGGACGCACTGGAGGATTCTGGGTGATGAGCGGAGAGGTGACTGCTGGACATTATACAGGACGGCACTGGAGGATTCTGGGTGATGAGCGGAGAGGTGACTGCTGGGACATTATACAGGACGGCACTGGAGGATTCTGGGTGATGAGCGAGAGGTGACTGCTGGGGCATTATACAGGACGGCACTGGAGGATTCTGGGTGATGAGCGGAGAGGTGACTGCTGGGACATTATACAGGACGGCACTGAGGATTCTGGGTGATGAGGGGAGAGGTGACTGCTGGGACATTATACAGGACGGCACTGGAGGATTCTGGGTGATGAGCGGAGAGGTGACTGCTGGGACATTATACAGGACGGCACTGGAGGATTCTGGGTGATGAGCGGAGAGGTGACTGCTGGGACATTATACAGGACGGCACTGGAGGATTCTGGGTGATGAGGGAGAGGTGACTGCTGGGATATTATACAGGACGGACTGGAGGATTCTGGGTGATGAGCGGAGAGGTGACTGCTGGGACATTATACAAGACGGCACTGGAGGATTCTGGGTGATGAGTGGAGAGGTGACTGCTGGGACATTAACAGGATGGCACTGGAGGATTCTGGGTGATGAGCGGAGAGGTGACTGCTGGGACATTATACAGGACTGCACTGGAGGATTCTGGGTGATGAGGGGAGAGGTGACTGCTGGGACATTATACAGGACGGCGCTGGAGGATTCTGGGTGATGAGCGGAGAGGTGACTGCTGGGACATTATACAGGACGCACTGGAGGATTCTGGGTGATGAGGGGAGAGGTGACTGCTGGGACATTATACAGGACGGCACTGGAGGATTCTGGGTGATGACGGTGTCGTTGTTTCAGGTTCCTATAAGGTGTCAGGACGTCGCTGTCTATCTCTCCATGGAGGAGTGGGAGTATCTAGAAGGACACCAGGATCGGTACCAGGACGTGATGATGGAGGAGCTCCGGCCTCTTACACCACGAGGTGAGCAGCGAGGCTCCTTGTTGGCTCCGGTGGATGTGATGACGTCTCTCGGCGTCGTCCTATAATAGATGATTTTTCTCCAGACTTGCTCTGGTTTTCTCTACATTTTCTCCGTCTGACAACAGCTTTCATTTCCTGATTTTTTTCTTCTGATCTGGGAGTCGCGGTTTCTCCCCTGTCGTCTCGTCTTCATCAGTCTTGAGTCTTCGTTCTCGGCGGTTTCTTTCAGAATCTTTTTCCTTCCTTAGAGCATTGTCCACATTTTCTCTGCAGATGTCCCGTCCTTCTGTCCGTTCTCTCCTGTGAGTTCTTTCGGTCCCTAAATCTGTCGTGGATTGTTACTCAGCAGAGTCGGGGTTAATTTACCTTTATTTTTCCATCTAATCCACTGTCGCTTGTCCGTCCCTCAGAATCGGTGCAGGCTCAATGTCGTCATCAGTCGTGGTCGGCGTCCGGCTCCTCCCTCTTGGCTGACACGTGTCACCTTCCTTGGACTCCTCCTTCATTCTGTCTCTTCTTCTTTGTGACTAATCACTTTCTTTGTTCTGTGCACAAAGTCCTGGATAAATATCGGCACCGGACCGTCCCTCAGACCTCGAGACACGAGTCGCTGTCCTGACATAAAGATGGGACGTGGTGGAGCCGATCACCCGTCAGTCTGACATGGAGGCTTTCCAGCAGTTCTCGGCCCGGCGTCTATTCACCACTCGCTCTGCAGGTGTAGAAGCACAGAACTTTCAGTAGTGGAGGACAAGGTCTGATCACCGTGCAGGGGACTAGAGCACCCAACCACATAAAGGGAACCTGCCATGTAAAGTAACATTATTAACCTTCAGACATGGGGGTAACCTGCAGGTTAATAATGGTTTGAACTTGCCCGGCTCCTGCACTGAGAGCCCCTCTGCCAGGAGGAAATTAACTTTATTCCCCCGGCAGCGATCAGCTTCCAGCCATGGAGGTGCAGTCGCTGCAGCTTCAGTGTCCCCTCAGTATATAGTGAGCAGCAGCTGAATCTGCTCCCCGGCACTGACTGACAGCCGGCTCTAATGCAGAGCCCTAATACTGAGCCTGCTGTCAGTCAGTGTCGGGGGCGTGGTAACTGCCGCCGCTGTTGTGAATATGCTGGAGGCGGCTTCTGAGCTGGGGCTCCCTCCGGTGGTTGCTGAGGGTAATGAACTGATTACGGAATGGCCTTCAGCTGGCGCTGAATGGTAGGATATAAGTGGCCTGAGTTCCCAGCAGCCTTGCCGGATATCAATTGTTCCTTCTGGTCTTGCTTGAAGCACTGCCAGTTTCCTGCTCTCCTTCAGATAAGTGTTTGCTGTTTTTTTTCCCTCTGTTTGATTTTCTCTGCTGGTTTGCTGCTTGCGAGGGACTGCAGCCTGTCCCCTTTTGGGGGTCTGGCGCTGCAATTTTGCTCTGTTTGTGTCTGCACTTTTGCTTTGCTCCTTTGTTACTTTTTATTTGCTGAATAGTGTTTTGTTACACCAGAGATCTGATTTAGGTGGATGAGATCGTGTGATCTCAGGTTTTTTGGCAATCAGAAGTGTTGGTATTTTTGTTAGGGTTTTTTTGGATTGCAGTCAGAATTCTTTCCTGTACTTTCCTGTCTAGACAGATTGGGCCCCAGCATTTGCTCATTCTATTTTCTGTCTGTGTCCGTGATTTCTTCTTGTCTAACCGTCATTACATGTTTGGGGGCTTCCTATTTCAGCTGCAGATGAAGGAAGGGAGACACACTATAACTAGTGGGTAGGCGGAGCCCCAGATAGGATCAATACCTTAGATTAGAAAGCGTGTTGACCGGCCCCTCCAGCTCGGGCTCCTCCTACTCAGCTCTTCAGTCTAAAATTTGAGGTCTCAGAGGATGGTCGCTGCTGGAAGCAGCTCCTCAGAAGATTTTATTATTTTTTATTGGACAAGAGACTTGGATCACCAGAGTGCTCTAGAGGTCTCAGGGGTCTCAGCGCTGCTGGACCCCAATCTCTCCCTTGGCGGATCTGTATTACCCTAATGGTGGTCCCTGCAGAACCATGCCGGCCCTGGGGGATGAGGATGGCTTCGCTGGCGGGGGCGCAAACCGCGCACAGGGGTCACTGCGTTCCCCGCCCTGGGGGAAGCATGGGCATAGCGCCAGAAACCCCTGGGGGTCCCTGTGGCTCTCGGCTGGTGAGTACTCCGCATTTTTATTAAAGATATGTGTGAGTGATTTAACGGCTGCTGCGGCAGCCGCTGTACATTTTACATGCCGGTGACTCTGAGGAGAAGGGAGAGACGAGTGCGCGCTTTTTTATTTTTGAATTTCCCGCCGCTCTGAGCGCGCGCTTTATGGCAGTCTCCTTTTCTGGCTCCTGTACATGGAGCACGTCGGAGACAGAGCGCGGCGGCCATTGCTGACAGGCTGGAAGCTCTCCGGACATCGCTCCCCTCCCTCCCGGCAAGAACCGTGACCAGCTGGGTGAGTCGCTTCTAGCCCACGGGCAGAAGCTTAACCCTTCACCCCCACAGCGCGGGCACCGTCTGGGGCACTAATGAGTGGCAGATAGCGCGGTCCTGCGGCTGTTATCGCATAAGGGGCTCGCACACTCTTTTCAATATTAATAAAGAGGTTGTGGGGAGCCTGCGATATTATTAATATTATTATTATTATTGCCACTATACGTTTCCGCTAACGATCCTGATAACGACGCATACTAATGCTATCGTTTGTGCGATCTTTTTTAATGTCGCTAGTAGCTGCCAATCTGAGTGATCTCATTAACATCGCATAAGCGGTTAGCGATCTCCTTCATGACTTTGGCGGTCATTGCGATATACAAAACAGCGCAATTTTTTAGCGATCTCGTTGAACGTTTTTTCTGTTTAGTGTGGCATAGCTGTCCTGCAGCTGCGGCCTTATAAGAGGCTCTTGGGGCTCGCACACCCTTTTCATTATCAAGGTTGTGGGGAGTCTGCTACTTTAACCCCTTCTTAGGCGGTTAACTCTTAATGGGGGACTGCTGGGGTAGCTCTCTCTTTAAGAGCTTTAACCCTTCAGCATTTGTTTTTTCTTTAAGAAACACACTGTTCTGGTTACTGACAGGTTTAACCTGCCGTATACTGTGCAAGGGCAGTCCATCTCCCAGATCCGCTACAGGATCAGTCTCGCATATCTGACACGCAGACCTCGATTCATGCGCAGCGGTCGGAGGTTCTAGTGGTGTCAAAATGGAGGTCCTCACTAGTTTCTATTGATGGCCTGTCTGACCTTCTAGGCTATTGGGTGTCAGCTAGATCCTCTCAAGGAAGCGACACAAATCGGTGCCTTCCTTCTCGCGTAGCGAAGATGTCCGATTCGGACAAGGAGGATCGGCAGGGACACTCTGCCTCTCTCATGGGCGTACTAATGGAGCCATGAGGGCGTTACAGTTACCGGAGGAGGTAACTAGACGTCCTGGTAAGTCGGCCCGGATGTTTCAGGAGTCGCATAGGTCGCGTCGGCTTTACAAACTGTATCCGTTTCTACGGAGTTGTTTGTTAATTGGACCCCTTCTCCTGAACCGAATGTTCCTTTATCCCAGCTTAGCAAATCTTCCTGGTAAAGGGAAGGCGAGTCTGCAGGAACCGCTGGACAGAAAAACGGAGATGGCAACAATATCCATCTGCGAAGCCTACGGTTAATAGAGTTTCTTTCTCGACCCCCGGACAGTTTTTTACCAATCTCGCATTCCGTCAGAGCCGAACTATTTGCCGCTCTACTGCGAGTGGTCGATTCTCTTCTGCAGAAGAGTGTGGTGATACCGGTTCCACAGAGGACCTGGAAAGAGGATTTTTTATTCCAACCTCTTGGTGGTCCCCAAAAAGGAGGACAAATTTCGCCCTATTCTGGAAGATTGAATCGGCTTGTCCACACCCGAACATTCCGCATGGAGTCGCTTCGCTCCGTTGTGGCAGCCTTGTCGCAGAACGTTTTTTTGGTCAATCGACATTCACGACGTTTATTTGCATGTTCCTGTCGGAAGGGCTCACCAGAGCTTCCTTCGTTTTGCCATAGGTCAGGACCATTACCAGTTTGTGGCTTCGGCCATTCGGCTTGGCCTTAACGCCCAGAGTTTTTACAACGATTCTGGCGCCTCTCATGGCAATTCTTCAAAGACAGGGACTTACGATTCTTCACTACCTGGACGACCTTTCGATTGTGGCGTCCTCAAAGGAGGAGGCAGTGACGGCTCGCAATCTATTCCTTCAGCTTCTGGAGGACTTCGGGTGACTGGTCAATTGGGAGAAGTCGTCTCTGGAACCGTCGCAGTCTATCCTATTTTTAGGAATGCATTTCGACACGGTACGGGCAGTGGTGCCTCTACCTCTAGGCGAGCGGGCATGTTCCCCTCGACATGTACAGATTATGAAGTCTTCGACAGTAATGTCTCTTCGGAAGTGTATGCGCTTTCTGAGTTTAATGGTGGCGTTCATGGAGACACTTCCGTTTGCCCAGTTTCATTCCAAAGGCTCATCCTGAGTCATTGGGATCTATCGCAAGCTTCTCTGGATTGCAGCGTCATCATCTCTCACAGGGTGCGAGAATCCCTAGGATGGTGGTTACGTCCAGGAGCGTTATTCCTGGGGAAATCTTTCCTCCCTCCGAGGTGGTCGGTCATAACCACAGATGCCAGCCTGACGGGCTGGGGGGGTGCCTGGAATCTACCGATCAACATCCTGGAATTGAGGGCAATTTTCCTTTGCCTCCAACACTGGACGGTCCCTTTAAGCGGTCTACCAGTCCGAGTGCAGACAGACAACGCGACGGCGGTTGCGTATATCAACCACCAAGGCGGGACAAGGAGCTCCAGGCTCATGATGGTGGTGTCTCGGATCCTGCTATGGGCCGAGACCAAGGTTCCAGCCATCTCTGCGATTCACATTCCAGGAGTCCAGAATACCACAGCGGACTTCCTCAGTCGCGAGAAGATGGATCCTGGAGAATGGAGTTTTCATCCAAAAATTTTTGCACTGCTGTGTTCCCGTGGGGAACTCCCCAAGTGGATTGGATGGCATCCAGGTTCAATGCCAAACTACTGACCTTCATGTCCAGGTACAAGGACCCGAAGGCTGTGGCGGTGGTTGCTCTGGTGGCTCCGTGGGACCATTTCGAGCTAGTCTATGTGTTTCCGCCGATATCTTTACTTCCTCTGGTGCTGCGTCGGATCAGACTGGAGAGAATTCCGGCTATGTTGATAGCCCCGGATTGGCCAAGGAGGACGTGGTTCGCGACACTGGTGTCGCTTTTGGCGGCACCGCCATTCCCACTTCCTCCTCGGCCGGACCTGTTAACCAGGGGCCCTTTCGTCATCCAGACTTGAAGTCTCTGCGTTTGACGGCGTGGCTCTTGAGACCGAAATATTGACCCGTAGAGGTTTCTCAGCTGCAGTCATTGCCACTCTGCGAGCTGCCAGAGATCCGGCTACTACTAAGATTTATCACAAAACTTGGGAAGCCTTCTTTTCGTGGTGTTCGGGTTCCTCAAGGAATCCGAGGATTTTTTCCATTCCCAATCTGTTGGTTTTTTTACAGTACGGGTTGACAAAGGTTTAGCAGTTAGCACTCTGAAAGGTCAGGTTTCTGCCCTGTCCTTGCTGTTTCGGAAGGCTATCGCCTCGCGTAGGGACGTGCGTTCCTTTTTTCAAGGAGTAACCCGTCAGTTCCCACTGCGGAAGGCACCTGTGTCTCCTTGGCGGCTCAACCTTGTCTTGGAGGCTCTTCAGCATGTGCCCTTTGAGCCTATGGGTTCTACTAGCCTTTCGTTACTTTCTTGGAAGGTTGCATTCTTAGTGGCGGTAACCTCTTTAAGAAGGGTTTCTGAGTTGGCAGCTCTTTCTTGCTCGCCGCCTTTCCTGGAGTTTTACCCGGATCGAGTAGTGCTTCGCACACGGGGCGGCTTTCTACCTAAGGTGGTGTCGCAATTTCATGTTAACCAGGATATTGTTTTGCCCTCGCTTTGCCCGGGCCCGAGGAATGCAAAGGAACGAGTTTTGCACGAATTGGATTTAGTGCGGGCCTTGAAGTGCTATCTGTCTGTTACTCAAGGTTTTAGGAAGTCAGATTCTCTGTTTGTGATTCCAGCAGGTCGTAGACGTGGTCAACGAGCTTCCAAGGACTTATATAGCTCGTTGGATTCGGTCAGCCATTTTGGAGGCTTACCGTCTTAAAGGCGAACCTTGCCCGATTAAGGTTCGAGCTCACTCCACGAGGGCTGTGGCTTCATCGTGGGCCTTTCATCAAGGGGCTTCGGCAGCTCAGCTCTGCCGAGCGGCGACCTGGCGTTCCGTCCACACATTTACAAAGTTTTATAAGGTGGACGTCAGTGCTTCCGCTGATGCGGCCTTAGGACGTAGGGTCCTGCAGGCGGCTGTAGTTTAAAGTTCTAGTTAACTTGTATTTGGCGCCTGTTGCGCATTTATCTAGGTTGTTGGGATTCTGCCTATTTTGGTTTTTTTCCCACCCTATTTTTTGGACTGCTTTGGGACGTCCCACTAGTTATAGTGTGTCTCCCTTCCTTCATCTGCAGCTGAAAGACGGATTTTGGTAAGAACTTACCTGTAAAATCCTTTTCAGCGAAGAAGGAAGGGAGACACACATCCCTCCCATGGCAGAAGTGTGTTGTTGTATTTACAGAAGCAGCGTGGCCCTTCTCTGATAGCGATTTTCTGGGCTGAGGTCGACGCGCTACGGCTCTTTTCCAGCATTGCCAGCTTATCGCAGTAGTCAGGTTCAGTGAGTAGTACCTGGGACTGTGTGGTTTTTCATTGCAAATGCATGCATAACCTGTACTTTTGTATTTTTCTCTGAAGTCCTTCAGAAGGGGTTATGTTGCTTCGCTGGTGATATTGTTCTTCCTTAAGCTTTGGTACGACTGAAGAGCTGAGTAGGAGGAGCCAGAGCTGGAGGGGCCGGTCAACACGCTTTCTAATCTGAGGTATTGATCCTATCTCTCCCTATTATGCCCTTCCTTCTTCGCTGAAAAGGATTTTACAGGTAATTTCTTACCAAAATCCGTCTTTTCTTTGGGGATCTGCTATGGGGCATATAGCTTTCATCTTTCTGCCTTTAGGTGTAGTTATCTCTCAGGCTGTGACGAGGCATCTAGGATCACCGTAGGAACGCTCCACGCTACCTGTAGTTGTGTGGTTAGTTCAGGTTACTGCAATCCAATAGGTTCCAGCCTCTCTGGTGTATTACCTTTTGCTATTTTTTGCTTTTTCTCCTCAGTTACCCAAACATAACAGTATAACCGGCCCAAAAACTGAAAATTGTATGGTACTCACAGAAGGGGAAAATAGTAATATGGAAACTCTGTTTGTTGCATTTTTTTTCCCTCTTTCTCTCTGGGTGCTGAGGAGGAATTTTTTTTTTTTTTCTCTCAATGGAATTTGCACAGTTCTCTGGCTGTGTGGATCAGCTTGCCACTGAGGTTTGGAGTATTGCTACCTATCTTGCTGGGTTGCCGGTTGTGGAACCTAGGATTCCCATGCCAGATTTGTTTTTGGGGGATCGATCTAAATTTCTGAATTTCAAAAATAACTGTAAGTTGATTTTTGACTTAGAGCCTAAGTCTCAGGGAACGCGCACAGCAGATTCAAATTGTCATATCCCTGCTGCGCGGCGATCCTCAGGATTGGGCTTTTTCCCTGACACCTGGGGATCCTGTTTTGAATGATATTGATGTATTTTTTCAGGCTCTGGGGTTATTGTACGATGAACCTAATGTCACTGATCAAGCTGAAAAGATCTTGTTGGCATTAAATCAGGGTCTTGAAGACGCTGAATTGTACTGTCAGAAATTTCGAAATTGGGCAGTCCTGACCAAATGGAATGATGATGCTTTGGCAGCCCTTTCTCGAAAGTGTCTGTCAGATAAAGTAAAGGACGTTATGGTGGGATTCCCTGTTCCCTCTGGTCTCAATGATTCTATGTCTTTGGCTATTCAAATTGACAGACGTTTGCGTGAGCACAGAGGTATGCGTGAGATAGTGTTGTCTTGTGAGCCAGCTCCTAAATGCGTGCTGATGAGTGCACATCCGGGCTAGCGTCTGGTTAGCGTCGCAATGTATGAGTCCTGTGGTGATGTTTCTCATTATGTAGTGCTACCTATTTTAGCGATGTCGTTAGGACGCTATCGCGGTTAGCGATCTCCTTAACGACTTTAGCGGTACAAAAGTACCGCTAAATCGCTAAAAAAGGTGCCACACTTAGCGATATATACTTACCCAGCGGGGCGCCAGCGACGAAAATAGGGTCCGGAACGATTCCAGCGACGAGCGAGATCACAGCAGGAAGCTCGTCGCTGGCAGATGCCGCACACAACAACATCGCTAACGGGATCGCTAAATAGTGACGTTTTTTAGCGATCCCGTTAGCGATGTTGTTTAGTGTGGCATACCCTTAAGCCCATGCGGTGTCATGGAGTGACTTCTGGGGCTCAGCGTCATGAGTTTCGTAAGCGCAATGGGTTGTGTTTCTACTGTGGTGACGCTTCCCATGCTATTTCAGTCTGCCCTAAGCGGGGAAGACGTTTTGCACGCTCTGTTGTCTTGGGTAGTGTTCAGACTAAATTTCTGTTGACTGTTACCCTGATTTGCTTCCTGTCCACATTTTCTGCTCAGGCTTTTGTTGATTCGGGAGCAGCTATTAACCTGATGGATTTTGACTTTGCCAAACGTTGTGGGTTTCCCATGATACCCCTGCGGAAGTCTATTCCCCTACTGGCCATTGATTCTACCCCTTTGGCGGAGAATAAACCCCAGTTTTCTACTCAGGTGATAATGAGGGTTGAACCAGATCATCAGGAGACTTGCAAATTTCTGGTGCTGCATAATCTGCATGACATTATTGTACTGGGTTTCCCTTGGTTACAGTCTCATAATCCTGTTTTGGATTGGAAATCTGTGTCTGTGACCAGTTGGGGCTGCCAATGTGTTAATACTGACACTTCCTGTTTTTTCTGCCTCTCCCCAGTCTCAGGATGTCCCTGACTTTTTGACTGATTTTTCTGATGTGTTTAGTGAAAGTAAATCTGCATCCTTGCCCCCCCATAGGAGCTATGACTGCGCTATTGAATTAGTGCCTGGTAGTAAATTCCCTAAAGGTCGCCTTTTTAACTTGTCTGTACCTGAACATGACGCTATGAGGTCTTATATCAAAGAGTCATTGGAGAAGGGTCATATCAGACCATCCTCTTCACCTTTGGGCGCCGGTTTTTTCTTTGTGGCCAAAAAGGATGGTTCATTGAGGCCGTGTATTGATTATCGCCTCCTGAATAAGATCACTGTGAAATATCAATATCCATTACCTTTGATTTCTGACCTATTTTCCAGAGTGAAAAGTGCTAGTTGGTTTACCAAGCTTGACCTCAGGGGGCGTATAACCTTATTCGCATTAAGCACGGGGATGAATGGAAGACGGCGTTTAATACCCCAGAGGGGCATTTTGAGTACCTAGTGATGCCTTTTGGGCTTACTAATGCCCCTTCCGTCTTCCAATCCTTCATGAATGATATTTTCAGGGATTTTGTGGATAAATTTCTGATTGTTTATTTGGATGATATCTTGATTTTTTTCCAATGACTGGGACTCTCATGTGAAACATGTTCGGACTGTGTTCCAGATTTTGAGAGAGAATGCACTGTATGTTAAGGGATCAAAGTGTCTTTTTGGCGTACAGAAGATCTCATTTCTGGGATTCATTTTGTCTCCGTCTGTTATTGAAATGGACCCGGTCAAGGTTCAGGCCATCTGTAATTGGGTTCAACCTACTTCATTGAAGGCTCTTCAGAGATTTTTGGGTTTTGCCAATTTTTACCGTAAATTTATTGGTAATTTCTCTGGTATTGTTAAACCATTGACTGATTTGACCAATAAGGGTTCTGATGTGGTGAATTGCCTTCCTGAGGCAGTCTCTGCGTTTCAGGAACTTAAGCAGAGATTCACTTCTGCTCCTGTTCTACGGCAGCCTGATGTTTCTCTGCCATTTCAGGTGGAGGTTGATGCCTCTGAGATTGGGGCTGGTGCCGTTTTGTCCCAAAGGGATCCAGAGACCTCTAAGAGTAACCCTTGTGCCTTTTTCTCTCGAAAATTTTCTCCAACTGAACGTAATTATGACGTGGGTAATCAGGAGTTATTGGCCATGAAGTGGGCCTTTGAAGAGTGAAGACTTGGCTGGAAGGAGCCAAACATCAGGTGGTGGTCCTCACGGACCATAAGACCTGGTTTATCTCGAATCAGCCAAGCGACTTAATCCTAGACAGCAGGTGGTGTCACGCTGTCTAATGATATGACTACAATGTCAGTAAACTATTTATACAGGAACCACACTCTATACAACATATAGTTTAGCAACATCAGAATGTAAGTATAAAATAGATTTACCTGACACAATATCAGCAGAACTTAGGTTATCTTGAGGACTAGATGTGTAGAAACGATATCAGTTGAATTCAGGGTTAATCTTGAGGACTTGATGAGCTGTAACAGGAAAGAGGAGGACCGGGTCTAACCTGACCTACACTGGGTCCTAACTAATCCCTTACCTTGGAGGTACTGATAATGGTTCAGAGGTCCAAGTCTCCAGCTAACCCTGTCTCCTATCAGACCCTGAACCCTGTAATCAGTCAAAGAAGGATCCTGATTACCACCAAAGATGGGCTGATCTCAGCTAAATACACAGATTAGACATATAAGACAGACAGGATAGCACTCTCTTGCATACACACTCAAACACCGAAGGAACACAAATGGTCTGGAAATAAACTCTAAGCAAGTTAAGCTTAAAACAATAAGGAGCTCTCAACTAGAGTCTATACAGATTCATTCCTATCTGTGGTCTGCATGAGTGTTTCACTGGCAACTCCCAAAGCAGACAACAAAACTTAAAGGAAACCAATCAACAAATAATCAATTGCAGCCGGGAGAAACTGCACCAGTCCCAGCACCGAGCACAGACAGAATTAACTCCCTAGCTGCCAACACAAAGAAACAGCAACTCAGCTGTGAGAAGTCAAAATGTGCAACCGCGACGATCTTCGTGGCAATGCACACATGACAGGTGGGCCTTGTTTTTCACACGTTTTAATTTTGTGGTTTCTTTTCTTCCTGGCACTAAGAATGTTAAGGCGGATGCCCTCTCGAGGAGTTTCTTTGCAGATTCTCCTGAGTTATTTGATCCTGCTGTTATTTTGAAAGAGGGTGTAGTACTTTCCGCCATCTCGCCCAATTTAAGACTGGCTCTGGAAGGGTGTCAGGAGGATAAACCTGAGCGCTGCCCTGTTGGGAAGTTGTTTGTTCCAGACCAGTGGAAAAAGAGTGTGATGTCTGAGATTCATTGTTCCGCGTTGGCTGGTCATCCCGGGATTTTTGGTACCAGAGACTTGGTGAGTCGCTCCTTTTGGTGGCCTACTTTGTCTCGTGACGTCAGGGACTTTGTGCAGTCCTGTGGGACTTGCTCTCGTTCCAAGCCTTGATCTCGTTCTAGTGGTTTGTTAATGCCATTACCTGCACCCAAGAGGCCATGGACCCATATTTCTATGGATTTTATTTCTGACCTCCCTGTCTCTCAGAGAATGACCGTTATCTGGGTAATCTGTGATAGGTTTTCCAAGATGATACATCTTGTGCCATTACCTAAGTTGCCTTACTCCTCCGAGTTGGTGCCTTTGTTCTTTCAGCATGTGGTTCGGTTATATGGCATTCCGGAGAACATTGTGTCTGACAGAGGAGTCCAGTTTGTTTCCAGATTTTGGAGGACATTTTGTTCTAAACTTGGTGTTCAGTTGTCTTTCTCCTCTGCATTTCACCTTCAGACCAATGGACAAACCGAGAGAACAAACCAGACCTTGGAGACATATTTGAGATGTTTTGTGTCTGCTGATCAAGATGACTGGGTCTCTTTTTTGCCTTTGGCAGAGTTTGCTCTTAATAATAGGGCTAGCTCTGCCACCTTGATGTCTCCATTTTTCTGCAATTCCGGCTTTCACCCTCGATTTTCTTCAGGACAGGCGGAGGCTTCTGTCTGTTCGGGGGTTGACTCTATTGTGCAGCGTATGCAGCAGATTTGGGACCAGGTGGTGGAGAGGTTGTCTCTCTCTCAGGAGAAGGCCCAGCGGTTTGCCAACCGGCATAGGACTGATGGTCCTCGTTTTAAAGTGGGGGACTTGGTTTGGTTGTCCTCAAGGAATATCCCTATGAAGGTTGCATCTACAAAATTTAAGCCAAGGTTCATTGGACCTTATAAGATCATGGAAATTATTAATCCGGTTTCCTTCCGTTTGCTTCTTGCAGGGACATTTAAGATCCACAAGTCCTTATTGAAGAGGTTTGTCGAACCAGTGGTTCCTATGCCTGCGCCTCCCGACTCTGTTTTGGTTTAGGACAATTTGGAGTATGTGGTTGAGAAGATATTGATTTCTCGTTTTGCTAGACGGAAACTCCAATATTTGGTTAAGTGGAGAGGTTATGGTCAGGAGGACAATTCTTGGGTGTTTTCTTCGGACATTCATGCTGGCAGACTTATCCGTGCCTATCATCGAGCCGATCCTGATCGGCCTGGTTGCGCAGGTGAGGGTTCGGTGACCCCTCCTCGGGGGGGGGTACTTATGTGAATATGCTGGAGGCGGCTTCTGAGCTGGGGTTCCCTTTGGTGGTTGCTGAGGGTAATGAACTGATTACGGAATGGCCTTCAGCTGGCGCTGAATTGTAGGATATAAGTGGCCTGAGTTCCCAGCAACCTTGCCGGTTATCAATTGTTCCTTCTGGTCTTGCTTGAAGCACTGCTAGTTTCCTGCTCTCCTTCAGATAAGTGTTTGCTGGTTTTTTTTTTCCTCTGTTTGATTTTCTCTGCTGGTTTGCTGCTTGCAGTGGACCGCAGCCTGTCCCCTTTTGGGGGTCTGGCGCTGCAATTGTGCTCCGTTTGTGTCTGCACTTTTGCTTTGCTTCTTTGTTACTTTTTATTTTTTTACACCAGAGATCTGATTTAGGTGGATGAGATCGTGTGATTTCAGTTTTTTGGCAATCAGAAGTGTTGGCATTTTTGTTAGGGTTTTTTTTTTGGATTGCGGTCAGAATTCTTTCCTGTACTTTTCTGTCTAGACAGATTGGGCCCCAGCGTTTGTTCATTCTATTTTCTGTCTGTGTCCGTGCTTTCTTCTTTTCTAACCGTCATTACATATTTGGGGGCTTCCTATTTTCTTTGGGGATCTGCTCTGGGGCAGATAGCTTTCATCTTTCTGCCTTTAGGTGTAGTTATCTCTCAGGCTGTGACGAGGCGTCTAGGATCACCGTAGGAACGCTCCACGGCTACCTGTAGTTGTGTGGTTAGTTCAGGTTACTGCAATCCAATAGGTTCCAGCCTCTCTGGTGTATTACCGCTTTTTCTTTTTTTTCCTTTTTCTTCTGTTACCCAAACATAACACGCCGCTCTCTATACACTGAGCAGTGACTGTATCTGCGCCGGCTGAAACTATGACTGAAAGCTGAACACTGCCAGGTGGAATAAGGTTCATTTCCTCCCGGCAGCGGGGCTCCCAGTGCTGACACCGGGCAGGTTCAAAATGCTGTTAACTTGCAGATTAACCCCGTATCTGCAGGCTGTTAGCATTATTACATGACATGTTCCCTTTAAATGATGCTGTCAGGCTGTCGGCAGCAGTGAACTGGTTAAACGTCAGCAATCTGAGCTCACTCCACAGACGCGCACCTGGCATCCTCCATGTATGAACACCAGATATCAGGAAGGGGTTAAAGAGACGTCAGAATTCCCGGGACGGGGTGTTCTAGCCTCAAGGGCTCAACAACCTCAAAATGTCAGGCGGTCCGCTCTTCCTCTTCATAGGGTCTGATCAGAATGATATAAGTGGGATGGTGACACAAGTGTTGGCCCTGCAGGGACATTGGGCAGCACAAGGGTGATAATAATCAGTGTAAGTCTCCCGTAAAGGGTTGTTCGTTCAGTAGAATATGTATTATGGGGCTTTTCTGTGGAATCTGACCAGACAATCTCTCCTTGGCTCCCCGTGTACATCAGTAAGCGCCCGTGACCCCGGTGCCTGCTCTCTAGTGTCCTCTTATATTACACATTGATAGGCAGTAACCGCTGTGTACCGGGGGCTCCCACAACACCGTCCTCCCGAGCGCTGTGACCATTAGCCGCACATGTGCACTTTCCTCCTTCAGAGACAAACTCAGAACTTTCCGCGCACTTGCTGCTTATTTTAGTTTTTATATCGAGGAGAATGTTGAGATTTTTCTGTATTTAAAGAAGAATAAAAACGCAGTAACTCGTCTGTTAATAGGAGGACGGCAGGTTCTCTCCTCTTAGGCTGTGTTCACACTCGGCGTTTGTGCTGTTTTTGTTTATGCTAATTTTCAGCCTCGTTTTACAATACCAGCTTTGTCTATCAGATTTCAGAAATCTCATGCACACGGCTTGGTTTTTTGTCATCAGTATTTTGTGCTTTGCGTGGTTTCTTGTGATAAGAAATACGTATGCACAGCTGTAGGATACAGGTGCTAGAGTAGGGGTCCAAGCCCAATATGTAGTATAAATAAACTCTGCACTCAACTTGATTAGAGATGCAAACAAAAGAAGTTTAATGAATCCATATAAAGTAGTATACAGGTAGGAACGTTTTCGGTCTCGCTACTACAATAGATCATGAAATAATAAACGGTTATAAAGTTAAACATAATATAAGGGGAGAACACTATGTATATACAGACAAAATTGAAAAAATCATTCTGAGACGAGATTTTCACTAGTATTGTGGAGACAATAATGCATCAGATATATCACATGGAGGAATCGTGGCCAAAAAAATTGAGTAGAGTTTCAGTAAGAAAATGAAGAGATAAGAATGTATAACATACCCCTGTGTAGCTACTTGTGGATAAGTGGGGACACTTCTAGGATCAAATGCCATGAATATAACGTATTTATTAACTGTGAAATGATAAGTGATCGTGTTTAGTTATAACATCATATAGCAGAAATAGTGTCACATATAGGTGATCACCTACCAAATGCAGCATATAGGTATGAATGGACAGCCTGAAGTTGTGACCTGGTAAATAACAAATTGAACCTGTGAACTATATATTACTGATTGAAAAGGAAAAGAAAATGGACGCTGAAAAAGATAGGGTGAAATGACAAACCTTCACAAGAGCCGTGTTCTGTGTAGCACTGCAGCAGGGACGCGGCATCCACCGCTTGTCTCATGCTGCAGGCGGCCATATTGCTTCCTGTTTTATCAATAAGGAAGTGTACCATGTGATTACTAATGACCAATCAGACGCAGTGGGTGGATCGTGACATCAGAACATGGCTGTGCGCTCCACGTGACATCAGAACATGGCTGTGCGCTCCACGTGACATCAGAACATGGCTTTGGAATAGGACTTTTTTTCTATACTAAACTTTATCAGCATGGACAAGAGACAAATCTAGCATGAGAAAAACGCCCAAAAAAATCCCGCATCAAACTAGCAGCGAAAAACGTTAAGAAAATCTGCTTTTTTCTGCAGCTTCTTTCCTGCCAAGAGATCACGTTATACTGCAGAAAAAATAGGCGCAAAAACGCCCAGTGTGAACTTAGCCTTAGAGTGATCCCAGAGGATCCTGTCCAGGAGGGAGGCCGTGTCCTCATGGTGACGTCATGAGCTATCAGAAAACAATCACTGTTAAATGGTCACCGTCCTTCCCCCAATCTCCATAACGTGAATTAGGAGAGAAAAACCGCTGGATAGAAATGTGGAGCTTTCTCCAGCTCCTCTGGTTCCATCCCTGGTGGAGGGAAACTTGGAGAAGTTGTGTTTCTTACCTCTCCTCAAGGTCCACATCCTCCGGGTGCAGAGCAGAGAGCATTAGGCTTTGGCCTCGCTGATTATCATTTCATACTTGGGGCCACAATGTGCTGGGACCTCAGTATCGGTGGTGAGGACCACAACAATGTAATTTAGTCCCTGATACACAAACCTAGAATTACCGTCCTGAGAGACGTGTCCCATATATAGACAGATACACGGCAGGTCATGTATTCAGTCTGTGTCTCCACAGATGGATCCAGGAGGAGAAATCCACCAGAGAGATGTCCCCGTCCTCTGTATCCCCAGAACTGTCCAGAGGAGAATGACAGCATCCCGGAGGATCATCAGGTAGATGACACTGAAGCCCCCAAACATCTGACCATGAAGTGATGGGACCTGAGCTCATCTTACATTTTTCTTTTTAGGGTGAAGATCTGATTGATATTAAGGTTGAGGTTATACATGGAGCACAAGAGGCGATCGCAATATGGGCCGATCAGCAGGGTGAGGAGGGGAGACTGTCATGTCTGTTCTGTGGTCACCTACTACTATTCCCATCATCTCATCATCACATGACACAATCTACAGTAGCATGTAAAAGTTTGGGCACCCCTGGTCAAAATTATCTTTATTGTGAACAGTTAAGCAAGTTGAAGATGACACGATCTCTAAAAGGCCTAAAGTTACAGATGACACATTTCCTTTGTGTATTATGCAAAATAATATATACATGTCATTTGTTACACTTTACATCCATTGATGGAAGGGTTTTCTTTGTCAAGAAAAAAGACGAAGAGGTTCTGCCTTGCCTAGACTTTTGCAAAGTCAGTCGGATCACAGTATGTGATACCTATCTTCTCCCTCTCACCCCGACCTGTTTAATCAGATTGTTGGAGACAAATAGTTTTCTAAATTAGACCTCAGGGTGGCTTATAATCTCATTTGCAGCAAGGAGGGGGATGAGTGGAAGACAGCCTTCAATACACCTGAGGGACACTGTGAGAACCTAGTGATGCCATTTGGGTTGACTGACTCACCTGCCGCCTTCAACACTTTGTTAATGACTTCTTTAGTCAGCTGGCAGGCAGGTTTGTTGTGATCTACCTTGATGATATTTTGATTTATTCACCTGACCTTGAGACACATCAGATACATGTGAGGTAGGTCATTCAGATACTCCGTCAATAAATGATTTGTCAAACAGGAGAAATGCATGTGAGTGGAGATAATTGTTATTGGTTCATATACTACAGAAAGGAATGGTTACTGCTGCTATAAGTTCTGACCTTGAGAAAGAAGTTGTAGAGGCTCAGGGGGACGCCCAAGCTGCCTTTTCTTAGGTAAATTGTTTGTACCTGTTAATCTATGTTTCCGTTGAAAGTGAACATCATGATTCAGTCTTGGCCGGGCACCCTGGTGCTAAAGATACCACAGATCTCCTTACTTGGCATTTATGGTGGTCTGGGGTGCATCAGGATGTTTGGGAGTATGTAGCTGCCTGTAGTGTGTACACGTTCTAAGACCCCTGATACTCGTCCATCTGGGTCACTACAACCATTAGTGATTCCCAGTAGATCTTGGACTCATCTGTCAGTAGAATTCATTACTGATGTAGCCGTATCTGCAGGTAATACAGTTATTTTGCAGGTGGACAGTTTCAGCAAGATGTCTAATTTTATTGCTCTATTTGCTTTATCCAACGCCAAGATCTTGGCGCAAATTTTCATCAAAGAAATTGTAAATTATATGGGATGCCTGCCCATATTGTTTCTGTCTCCAGGGGGTGCAATTTATTACCGAGTTTTGGAAGGCGTTTTGCGCTCGGTTGAGGATCCATCTATTGTTTTCATCCACCGTCTAATGGGCAAACTGAACACGTTAACCAGAATCTTGAGACTTATCTTAGGTGTTTTGTATTGAGAATCAGGAAAATTGGGTTACTTTATTTACCTCTAGCTGAATTCGCGTGATAACGTTGCATGAGTCTACTGGTAAGTTCCCATTCTTCAGGGCCTACTGTTTTCCTCCTCAGTTCAGCTCGTTTAATAGGAATTGTTCCTTTGGAATACCTGAAGAGGAACAATTTTCATAATCTAATATGTCTGTGTGGCAAGGGTTTTTTCATAATTTGAAGAATATGGGTCCAAATATCAGTGTGGCTGATTGGAGACGTTTGGTGGGTCCAGACCTGTGTGTTGATGACTTGATATGGTTGTCCTCGAATATTATTAAGTTGAAGGTTCCTTCTTGGAAAGTGGGTTCCAGGTTCATTGTTCCCATCGTCAATCCTGTAGTATTTCGCCTTGCTTTGCCACCTACTTTTAGGATTCATAATGTGTTTCACCGGTGTTTCCTCAAAAAATATGTTGCTTTTTCTGAACCATCAACACTACTTCCATCTCTGGTCATAGTTGATGGGAATTTGGAATTTCAGATAGCTAGGATCATGGATTCTCGCTTTGTTTTGCGGTCTCTAAGTATCTGGTACATTAAAAGGGTTACGGTCCTGAAAGAGGATGTGAATACCAGGGCTGTGGAGTCGGAATCGTGGAGTTGAAATCGGAGCCCATTTTGGTGGAGTTGGGGTCGGTATAAAATGGACCAACTCCGACTCCTAAAATGTATAATAAATTGGGTACAGTAATTCAATGCCGTTTGTGGGGAATATTTTTTTCATAAGAATTTGTGAAAGTTATGAATGTCCTATAAATGTCTGTCCTGTTCCTGATCTAAGGTCTAGAATTTTAGCTGAGATGAATCTGTGCTGCAGTTTATGTTCATGATAAGTAGTGAAGCTCCTCCTCTACAGATAAGGGGAAAAATAACAAACACACAGTGAAAGAAAGCCTACATTCATCCCAGAACTTCTGGAGTGAACAGGAAAGCAGGATTAAGGAAGGTAAATACTTCTTTAAAGCAACCCTATGTTAATCATAGTGCATATTTTGCTATGCTTGAATGCTCAGTTTTTTTTTCTTTTACTCATGTTTGAGAATTATTGCCTGAGATTAATACACATCAATTAGGGAAACGTTTTAACATCTCCGTGAATTCAGAGATAGGTTTTTTTGTTGTTTGTTCTTACATAGTTAGCGAAAATTTTCTCTTTTTATGACTGTGAGTTGTTAATTTATGAAAAAACGGAAAATTGAAAAGTTCGAAAAGTTTAACAACATTTTACAACTTTAATTATTTTTATTGCTTTAATTCATAAAGATTTATGATTCACACATTCTTAAGAATAAATAACATTTACATGTATACATTTATCAGCAAATTTTGGACTAAAATTTTTATCACAATTGTAGTGCGCGGAAGGGGAAGGGAACAGAGTAGAGCAGGCGCTGTACTGTGCTCATGTTAAAGAACCATATTTCATTTTTTTAGTGGACCACCTCACATTTGAAGTCACTTTGAGGGGTCTATATGATAGAAAATAGCCAAAAGTGACACCATTCTAAAAACTGCACCCCTCAAGGTGCTCAAAACCACATTCAAGAAGTTTATTAACCCTTTACGTGCTTCACAGGAACTGAAGCAATGTGGAAGGAAAAAATTAACATTTAACTTTTTTTGCAAAAACTTTACTTCGGAACCTATTTTTTTTTATTTTCACAACTGTTAAAAGAAAAAATGAACCACAAAATTTGTTGTGCAATTTCTCCTGATTAAGCCGATACCCCATATGTGGGGGTAAACCACTTTTTGGGCGCACGGCAGAGGTTGCAAGGGAAGGAGCGACATTTGACTTTTTCAACGCAGAATTGGCTGGACGCCATGTCGCGTTTGTAGAGGCCCTGATGTGTCTAAACAGTGGAAACCCATCACAAGTGACCCATTTTGGAAACTAGACCCCCTAAGGAACTTATCTAGATGTGTGGTGAGCACTTTGAACCTCCAAGTGCTTCACAGAAGTTTATAACATAGAACAGTGAAAATAAAAAATCATATTTTTTCCACAAAAACAATCTTTTCACCCCAATTTTTATTTTCCCAAGGGTAACAAGACCCCAAAAGTTTTTGTGCAATTTGTCCTGAGCATTCTGATACCCCATATGTGGGGGTAAACCATTGTTTGGGTGCAAGGTAGAGCTTGGAAGGGAAGGAGCGCCGTTTGACTTTTTCAGCGCAGAATTGTCTGGACGTCATGTCGTGTTTGTAGAGGTCCTGATGTGTCTAAACAGTGGAAACCCCCCACAAGTGACCCCATTTGGAAATTAGACCCCCTAAGGAACTTATCTGGATGTGTGGTGAGCACTTTGAACCTCCAAGTGCTTCACAGAAGTTTATAACATAGAACCGTGAAAATAAAAAATCATATTTTTTCCACAAAAACGATCTGTTCACCCCAATTTTTATTTTCCCAAGGGTAACAAGACCCCAAAAGTTTTTGTGCAATTTGTCCTGAGCATGCCGATACCCCATATGTGGGGTAAACCACTGTTTGGGCGCACGGCAGGGCTTGGAAGTGAAGGAGCGCCGTTTGACTGTTTCAAACCAAAATTGGCTGGAATTGAAATTGGACACCATGTCGCGTTTGGAGAGCCCCTGATACGCCTAAACAGTCGAAATCCCCCACAAATCACACCATTTTGGAAACTAGACCCCTTAAGGAACTTATCTAGATGTGTGGTGAGCACTTTGAACCCCCAAGTGCTTCACAGAAATTAATAAACGTAGAGCCGTGAAAATAAAAAATAATTTTTTTCCTCAAAAATGATTCTTTAGCCCGCTATTTTTTTTATTTTCCCAAGGGTAACAGGAGAAATTGGACCCAAAAAGTTGTTGTGCAATTTTTCCTGAGTACGCTGATACCCCATATGTGGGGTGAAACCACTGTTTGGGCGCATGGGAGTGCTTGGAAGGGAAGGAGCGCCATTTTGTAATGCAGACTTTGATGGAATGTTCTGCGGGCGTCATGTTGTGTTTGCAGAGCCCTTGATGTACCTAAACAGTAGAAACCCCCTGCAAGTGACACCATTTTGGAAACTAGACCCCCAAGGAGCTTATCTAGATGTGTGGTGAGCACTTTGAACCCCCAAGTGCTTCACAGAAATTTATAAACGCAGAGCCGTGAAAAATAAAAAATCATTTTTTTTTCTCAAAAATGTTTTTTTTAGCCAGCTATTTTTTATTTTCCCAAGGGTAACAGGAGAAATTAGAACCCCAAAATTGGTGTGCAATTTGTCCTGAGTACGCTGATACCGCATATGTTGGGGTAAACCACTGTTTGGGCGCACGGCAGGGCTCGGAAGGGAGGGAGCGACATTTGACTTTTTGAAAGCCACGTCGTGTTTGGAGACCCCCTGATGTGTCTAAACAGTGGAAACCCCCCACAAGTGACCCCATTTTGGAAACTAGACCCCTTAAGGAACTTATCTAGATGTGTGGTGAGCACTTTGAACCCCAAGTGTTTCACAGAAATTTATAAACGCAGAGCTGTGAAAAATAAAAAATCATTTTTTTTCTCAAAAATGATTTTTTTAAGCCAGCTATTTTTTATTTTCCCAAGGGTAACAGGAGAAATTAGAACCCCAAAATTGGTGTGCAATTTGTCCTGAGTACGCTGATACCCCATATGTTGGGGTAAACCACTGTTTGGGCGCACGGCAGGCTCGGAAGGGAGGGAGCGCCATTTGAGTTTTTGAACGCCACGTCGTGTTTGGAGACCCCCTGATGTGCCTAAATAGTGGAAATCCCTCAATTCTAGCTCCAACCCTAACCCCAAACACACCCCTAACCCTAATCCCAACCCTAAACCTAACCTAAATCCCAACCCTAATTGTAACCCTAACCTTAATTGTAACCCTAACTCTAATTGTAACCCTAACCCTAATTTAACCCTAACCCTAATTGTAACCTAACCCTAATTATAACCCTAATTATAACCCTAACCCTAAGGTTAGGTTCATTTTGCGTTTTACCAGCCCGTTCAACACATAGCGTTGACGGGCTGGTAACGGTATAGCAAAAACACGATCGCGTTATGCTATACCCGCTAGCGCAGAGGAATCAGCAGATGATTCATCTGCGCTAGCGGTGACGGAGCCCAGACGCTGCAGCCCGCGTCCGAGGCTCCGTCACTGAATGATGGCACGTCGCAAACGCATCCCGCTTTACGGCATGCGTCGCGATGCGCCCTCAAATGGGGGTGAATGGCAGCGTTAACGGACTGCGTTACACCGCGTTATACCGCGGTGTAACGCAGTCCGTCTAACGGACTGCCATAACGCAGTATGAACCCAGCTTAACCCTAACGCTAATTATAACCCTAATGCTAACCCTAATGCTAACCCTAATTATAACCCTAACCCTAATTATAACCCTAACCCTAACAGAAAAATGAAAATAAATATAATTTCTATTTTTTATTATATGTCCCTAACTAAGGGGTGATAAATGGGGGGGTTATGTACTGTTTTTTATTTTGATCACTGTGATAGTTTATCACAGTGATCAAAATGCACTTTCTGGAGAATGAATGAAATCATTTTTGAATCTGCCGCCAAGCAGATCGGCGGGCGCACTGCGCATGCGCCCGCCATTTTTTTTTGCAGGAAGAAGACGCCGGGATCCTGGGGCCTGCGGGAGGACGGAGGACACCGGTAAGTATACGGGGGGGGCGATCGGGGGACCCTCATTTTCTCCCCTCTGATGTGCGATCACATCAGAGGGGAGAGAAATCATTTTTTTTTTTTTTTGCGATCGCATCTATGCATCTATGACATCAGAGGACAGAGAAATTAAATGGCACAACTTTTTTTTTTTTTGCGGTCGCCGTTATAGGGTTAATAACGGCGATCGCAACATCGGTGGTCGGTAAAAACCGACCCGACTCTAAAATGTATATGAGTTCGGGTACCGTATAAGCCGGATGGGGAAATATACGCATTGTGAGTTGTGCCTATATACTGTCCTTTCCTGACTAAGGCCTGATTGCAATTAATCGGCGCAGTTGTTTGTAAGTAGTAAGCCCCCTTAAGATGGAACCACCGTAAAAAAGACTCATCCAGCCCGGGTCGGCAGGTTAAGGGGTAATATCTAAAGCATATCTAAACTTTCAATAAACTGTCATAAATCAATAGTGCAGTATATGTTGTTTCTGTATGCTTGATGCTTCAGTTTGTTTTTTCTTTTAGCTCATGTTTGGAGCAATTAGTTGCTCTGATGACTTATATACACTATACATAGAATATAAGGGGAAAAACTGTTTTCTAACATCTCCGATTTGGACATAGGGTAACAGGATCGATGAGGACATATATTTGTGTTTGTGTGTGTTCTGGAATATGATTCAGCACAAACATGCTCCCTCCCTCCTCCTCTCTTCATAGACTGTGAAGAAATATGATGTGAAGCATTTAGTGAGCTGTACCCTGAGACAAGCCTGACATTTAAAGTTCAGAGTAAAGCTATCTAACAACATATTTTACATCTTTATACTTATCTGTCTTATTGTTTTATTTCTATCCAAAATGATACAGTGCATGATTACCTATTCTTGCAAGAATTACAATATACTGTATTTACTAGTGTATAAGCAAATTTTTCAGCAAATTTTGCACTGAAAACCCCCCTTCGGCTTATACACAATTGTCCCAGAGGGCCGGCTGGGAAGGGGGAGCAGCGGGACACAGAGGCAGGAGCAGGCGCTGTAACTGTGCTCACTGCTAAAGAGAAATGAATATTCATTTCTCTTATAGTGCGCACAGTGACACCCGCAGCCGCTGACTTCCAGAAGACATCCTACTCCCCTTCCTGCGCACCGAGGAATAACGTGGCCTGCTCATTAAGGTTATGAATATGCACGCCTCTCCACTCCCATAGGCATGTGATATAAATATTCATTACCTTAATGAGCGGGGACCATGTGATCGCTCTGCAGGAAGAGCTGCAGGCGCTGGAATGAAATGCTGCAAGGGCGCGCAAGAAGGTGAGTGGGATGTTTGTTTTTTTAATAGGAAACATGCACAAGATAGGGAATAAGGAGCCATGTATACTAGGACAGCGATGGGGGAGCCATGCATATAAGGATAGGCGATAAGGAGCCATGCATACAAGGACGGGGGAGCCATGCATACAAGGACAGGTATGGGGGAGCTATGCATACCAGGACAGGGATGAGGGGACAATGCATACCTGGCTTATACTCGAGTCAATAAGCTTACCCAGTTTTTCGTGGCAAAATTAGGTGCCTCGGCTTATACTCGAGTATATACGGTACCTTTTTTTTTTACAGGACAAAATTATTTTGAGAGCGAATTTACATAATTACAAAATGTCTAAGAAGCATCTTATGAAGTAAAGCTGTATTTGAGCATTTCACAGTGACTCAAAATAAAAAACATTTTGTATGTCAGTGTATAAGTGACCCAATGAAAAATGCTGTTATGCCAAAATCAGTGCATACTCAGGCAGTGATAAAAATGCTCCTTCAAGAGCTTCCAATCTAAAAGACATTTACAACGCTGCCACCCAAACGTTTACAAAACTGTTATTGAAAAAGATCACAGCAGCACCAAGAAACCAGAGACCAGTGCCAGCAGCACCAAGAAACCAGAGACCAGTGCTTCCCACCAGGCAAAGGAGGTGGAAAGAGTGTCTGAAATATCAGTTACAAGATATTTTGTAAGTGACAAAGTTACAGTAACAATGACAGCAGATGTGTTTAAAAGACAGCTCATCAAGCTTGTTGTGAAGACAGTGTACCATTATCATTATTTGCGTGACCAGGTTTTACAGCTCTTAATGGAGAAAAGAGCTCACAAACTTGGTGTTTCTCTGGAAAGAGAAAGTATTAGAAAGTTAGTGATTGAAGAAGCCCTTAACCAAAAGGAAGATCTAAAAAGACTCTCAAGAGACGCTTTGTGTTTCTTGAAATGGATGCCTGCACACGTCACAGAGTGAACTATTTTACTATCAAGATTCGATATGTTTGTGACAACAAAAAAATGTTACTAAGACACTGGCAGTAAAAGATACTAAAACTCCTCACAGCAGCCAGTTTCTCCAGTCCTTAGTGGAAATAGTTCTGCAAGATTATGAACTCAAAAAAGAACAGGTTCTTGCTATTGTAACTGATAATGCTTCAATCATGATAAGTATAATGAAACTGATGAATAAGAATAATGAAGGTGAACAGCACCTAGAAGAACATTTCACATTCAGTATGTTGGAGATGGAAGGCCACAGCCCTGTTCCCATAACGGAGGAACAAACAGATATTACTACAGAAGAACAGAGAAATGATTCTTTGCAATTAGATGATCTTGTTGAAGCTGCTTCACACCTCTTTCCTATTCATCACATCCTGTGTTGTGCATATACTGCAGCTGGCAATAAGAGATAGTCTGCAAGAGGGAATGCTGGAACTCTGATTAGCAAAGTGAGGAAATTGGCTATTGCTGCCAGAACCCCTAAAATTGATTCCATCTTGAAGAGACGTGCTGGAAAAGGGGCAATTGTGGATCAACCACTCGGTGGGGCAGCACCTATTTAATGACTGAGTGATTGCTTGAGCTGAAACCCTTCCTTGTAGATATGGCCAACCCTCAGTAACACTACATAAAGGTCAATGACACAGGTGGCTGAATTGAAAGAATTGCTTCATCACACATTTACAGTGACTAAAAAGTTACAAGCTGAGGATTTAACTCCTGGCATTTTTATAAAGGAGTGGAAGAACTTGTTGTTTTGCCTGTCCCAAAGACGAGGTTTAATCACAGATGGCATTGGCTGCTTCAATGAAACGAGAGAGACACTGCTATTAGAAAATAAAATTCTTCTGGCAGCTGTTTATGTGGACCCGAGTCATCGTTTATTGCTGGATGATCAACAGCTTACTAAAGGAAAAGAAGATCTGATTGAGGTAGCAGTTAGGATGAGAGGATTACAGAATCATAGAATGGTAGAGTTGGAAGGGACCTCCTGGGCCATCTGGTCCAACCCCCTGCTCAAAGCAGGATTCTCTAAATCATCCCAGACAGATGTCTGTCCAGCCTCTGTTTGAAGACTTCCATTGAAGGAGAACTCACCACTTCTCGTGGCAGCCTGTTCCATTCATTGATCACCCTAACTGTCAAAAAGTTTTTCTAATATCTAATCTGTGTCTCTTCCCATTCAGTTTCATCCCATTGCTTCTAGTCTTTCCTTTTGCAAATGAGAATAAAGATGATCCTTCTACAATGTGACAGCCCTTGAGATATTTGTAGACAGCTATTAAGTCTCCTCTCAGTCTTCTTTTTTGCAAGCTATTAGCTAAACATTCCCAAATCCTGCAACCGTTCCTCATAGGACATGGTTTGCAGACCGGTCACCATTCTGGTGGCTTTTCTCTGAACTTGCTCCAGTTTGTTGATATCTTTTTTAAAATGTTGTGCCCAAAACTGGACACCGTATTCCAGATGAGGTCTGACCAAAGAGGAGCAGAGGGCAATAATGACCTCACGTGATCTAGACTGTATTCTTCTGTTGATACATCCTAGAATTGTATTTGCCTTTTCTGCTGCTGAATCACACTGTTGACTCATGTTCAGTCTGTGATCAATTAGTATACCCAAGTCTTTTTCACATGTGCTGTTACTTAGCCCTATTCCTCCCATTTTGTATATTCTTTTTTCATTGGCCAAGAGCAAGAGGACTCGGTCCTGCCAATGCTGCTGTTGCCATTTCTTCATCCTCATCGGATGAGGAGTTTGATTTCGACAAGCATTTGGACGACATAAAGCAGGCAAAGCATTGCCGCAGGGGAAAAAAATTCCCGATCTGGTCATGTCAGGGGTTAACCTTTCTCAGCCTCTGTCTGGGTTCAGGTTTGCTATTTATCACTGCTGCTTCCTGCAGGCAGTGTCAGTTATAGTTCTGCCTACGGCGTGAGTAGCTGACTCTGGGGCATCCTGATTTGTCCTGCTGTGATTCCTGACTTGACCCGTGTCTGTTAAATTCCCTCTCCCTGTGCCGACTGTGTTTCCCCTGTGTGTTGTGACTTACTTGTACTTGAACTCGGCTTGGACCTGACCTGCTCTTTGTCTGTCTTTGGCACATCCGCTCCTGACAGTTACTGATCCTTTGGCTTGTCCCTGACCCTGAGTTTGTATATTCCTTTGGTACTGCATTACAGTTTAGGATTTGACCCGGCTTATTTGACTATTCTGCTGCCACCTGGTGGCAACCTCGCTGCTGCACAGCAAGTCTGCTTCATCTGTGTGTAAACCTCCTTCCACTCTATCGCCATCTAGTGGAGTTTGCATCTACCTGCATTGCAGCAGTGTGATATTGACGGGGTCGTCTCGTCAAACACTCGTCCTCCAGTCACTCCAGATTAGATTATGAGCATGGGTCGACCAATCAAAGTATGAGTCAGACACAAGGCTGGTTCAAACTTAGAGCACGCTCAAGAATGGTACTAGTGGCACCGATCTCAGCAATGTCCTGTCTTTATTAGCATACACGGGGTTATATAGACATAACAAACAGGATGACCCACGTGGGGTAAGCTATATTCATCTAATATCCGGCCAGCCCTGATTGGCCCATGTCTCCAGACAGATGTTGATGTCGTCTTCAATTGTTAAATGTCATTGTGGTCGTCATCAATGGCTTGATTCAACTTTGTCTGTCAGAAGTAGGCGTTGATCTGGGTCAATGTCTCAGGAACAGATGTTGGCGGATACTGGTGCTATCTTTGAACTAAGTTTCGATATGACTTGTCTTCAGAGCACAGAATAG
>JARQOD010008725.1:0-34448 GCA_033576555.1 Oophaga sylvatica
TCATTTTAGGGGTTGACAGTAGAGTCATCTCATTATTATTAGATTTTGGATCAGTAGAGTCATCTCATTACATTTAAAGGGGTTTGGGTCAGTAAGTCATCTCATTATCATTGGTGGTTGGATCAGTAGAGTCATCTCATTATCATTAGTGGTTTTAATCATAAAGTCATCTCATTATCATTAGATGGTTTTTTTTCATAGAGTCACTCATTATCATTAATGGTTTGGATCAGTAGAGTCATCTCATTATCATAGAGTGGTTGGATCAGTAGAGTTCATCTCATTATCATTAGATGGTTGGATCAGTAGAGTCATATCATTATCATAGTGTTTGGATCAGTAGAGTCATCTCATTATCATTAGATGGTTGGATCAGTAGAGTCTCTCATTATCATTAGATGGTTGGATCAGTAAGTCATCTCATTATCATTAGATGGTTGGATCAGTAGAGTCATCTCATTATCATTAGATGGTTGGATCAGTAGAGTCATCTCATTAACATTAGATGGTTTTTATCAGTAAAGTCATCTCATTATCATTAGATGTTTTTATCATAAGTCATCTCATTATCATTAGATGGTTGGATCAGTAGAGTCATCTCATTATCATTAGTGGTTGGATCAGTAAGTCATCTCATTATCATTAGATGGTTGGGATCAGTAGAGTCATCTCATTATCATTAGATGGTTGGATCAGTAGAGTCATCTCATTACCATTAATTGTTGGGATCAGTAAGTCATCTCATTATCATTAGATGGTTGTATCAGTATAGCATCTCATTGTCATTAGATGATTGGATAATAGAGTCATCTCATTATCATTGATGGTTGGATCAGTAATAGTCATCTCATTATCATTAGATGGTTGGATAAGTAGAGTCATCTCATTATCATTAGGTGGTTGGATCAGTAGGGTCATCTCATTATCATTAGGTGGTTGGATCAGTAGAGTCATCTCATTATCATTAGATGGTTGGATCAGTAGAGTCATCTCATTATCATTAGATGGTTGGATCAGTAGAGTCATCTCATTATCATTAGATGGTTGGATCAGTAGAGTCATCTCGTTATCATTAGGTGGTTGGATCAGTAGAGTCATCTCATTATTATTAGATTGTTGGATCAGTAGAGTCATCTCATTATCATTAGATGGTTGGATCAGTAGAGCCATCTCATTATCATTGGATGGTTGGATCAGTAGAGTCATCTCATTATCATTAGGTGGTTTTATCAGTAAAGTCATCTCATTTTCATTAGATGTTTTATCAGTAGAGTCATCTCATTATCATTAGATGGTTGGATCAGTAGAGTCATCTCATTATCATTAGATGGTTGGATCAGTAGAGTCATCTCATTATCATTAGATGGTTGGATCAGTAGAGTCATATCATTATCATTAGGTGGTTGGATCAGTAGAGTCATCTCATTATCATTAGATGGTTGGATCAGTTGGGTCATCTCATTATCATTAGATGGTTGGATCAGTAGAGTCATCTCATTATCATTAGATGGTTGGATCAGTAGAGTCATCTCATTATCATTAGATGGTTGGATCAGTAGAGTCATCTCATTATCATTAGGTGGTTTTATCAGTAAAGTCATCTCATTATCATTAGATGGTTTTATCAGTAGAGTCATCTCATTATCATTAGATGGTTGGATCAGTAGAGTCATCTCATTATCATTAGATGGTTGGATCAGTAGAGTCATCTCATTATCATTAGATGGTTGGATCAGTAGAGTCATCTCATTATCATTAGATGGTTGGATCAGTAGAGTCATCTCATTACCATTAGATGGTTGGATCAGTAGAGTCATCTCGTTATGATTAGATGGTTGGATCAGTAGAGTCATCTCATTATCATTAGATGATTGGATAAGTAGAGTCATCTCATTATCATTGGATGGTTGTATCAGTATAGTCATCTCATTATCATTAGATGGTTGGATAAGTAGAGTCATCTCATTATCATTAGGTGGTTGGATCAGTAGGGTCATCTCATTATCATTAGGTGGTTGGATCAGTAGAGTCATCTCATTATCATTAGATGGTTGGATCAGTAGAGTCATCTCATTATCATTAGGTGGTTGGATCAGTAGAGTCATCTCATTATCATTAGATGGTTGGATCAGTAGAGTCATATCATTATCATTAGGTGGTTGGATCAGTAGAGTCATCTCATTATCATTAGATGGTTGGATCAGTAGAGTCATCTCATTATCATTAGATGGTTGGATCAGTAGAGTCATCTCATTATCATTAGAGGGTTTGGGATCAGTAGAGTCATCTCATTATCATTAGGTGGTTGGATCAGTAGAGTCATCTCATTATCATTAGATGGTTGGATCAGTAGAGTCATCTCATTATCATTAGGTGGTTGGATCAGTAGAGTCATCTCATTATCATTAGGTGGTTGGATCATAGAGTCATCTCATTATCATTAGATTGTTGGATCAGTAGAGTCATCTCATTATCATTAGATGGTTGGATCAGTAGAGTCATCTCATTATCATTAGATGGTTGGATCAGTAGAGTCATCTCATTATCATTAGGTGGTTGGATCAGTAGAGTCATCTCATTATCATTAGATGGTTGGATCAGTAGAGTCATCTCATTATCATTAGGTGGTTGGATCAGTAGAGTCATCTCATTATCATTAGGTGGTTGGATCAGTAGAGTCATCTCATTATCATTAGATTGTTGGATCAGTAGAGTCATCTCATTATCATTAGATGGTTGGATCAGTAGAGTCATCTCATTATCATTAGATGGTTGGATCAGTAGAGTCATCTCATTATCATTAGATGGTTGGATCAGTAGAGTCATCTCATTATCATTAGATTGTTGGATCAGTAGAGTCATCTCATTATCATTAGATGGTTGGATCAGTAGGGTCATCTCATTATCATTAGATGGTTGGATAAGTAGAGTAATCTCATTATCAATATGGCACATCACTACCTCGACCTGTTCCTCCGAAATGCACTTTTGTCACCTGGTGCCACCATATTCAATTTGTGGTTGGCTCTGGTGATAGGGAAAAGTCAGGACCAGAAGCTTTGGGCAGCAGAGTTTCTGTTCTTCCAGGTGTTAATGTGGCAGTGGCTGGAAGCTATAGCATTAGCATTAGAGATAGCTTAGATTGAGGTCAGCATTAGAGAAGAGCGAATCATTTCAGGGCAAATTAAATTTTCCTCAAATTTTGCAAAAGAATATTGGATTTGCCAGACTATTAATTTTGTTTGCAATTTAATTTGCTCAAGTTAATGAAAATTACAGCCAAAACGCCACCATATTCCTGGAAGGAGTTACATTTTAAAAAAAAATCAAACCTCTTTTCAGTCCTGACTCTGTCCACACAGATCTCCTGTTGGATCTTTCTAGTATTATCAGGCTGCTGGACTTCTTGAAGCCTAAAGTTCAACATCTGCTAGACCTTGTGACATCGTGTCGCTTCAGGCATAAAGAAGACAGTCTGTGAATGAAGGTTAGATCTGAATGCTCAAGCGAGGAGCTGCACGGACAGGGTGAGAGATGGGGAGAGGTGAGTATTATTATTATTATTTTTTTTTCACCTGATGCATATTAGAGTATATGGTCTGAAAGTCCTCCAGAGCATATGACACATTTGATTTACAGTGAATAATTATTGAGGAAAATTGAACTTCCTGGCCAAATCCAAGCGAACTTGGCGAATTAGAAGTTCGACTGATTCACTTATTACTAGCTAGTAGAGTCATCTCATAAGGCTGAATTCACACAAGCGTATGTCTCGATCAGTATTTGGAGTGCAATGCCTGGACTGACTGTGGGTCTCCCAACCCAAAACATATAGCCTTATGGACAGAGGTGTATCTAGGCTTTCTGGCACCCGGGGCAAGAATTCGGTTCGGCGCCCCCCCCCCCCCAAGCACACATGTGATTTGCACACTTAGTCATGTACCCACGAGCTGCTCTCCCTAATGCTCTTAATGTTCAGTGAAAGACTGAGAGAAGCAGGAAGAGAAGCTCGTTGTCACAGGACCATAAGTATGAAAATCACATATGAGTGAAGTGTCCATGTGATGACTACAGGAACCTGCAGAGCTGAATCCTGACATTGCAGCTTCTGACTTCTCACAACGAATGCACTGCACACTTTTAGGATTCTCCCTTACTGGTGGCAAGAGCACACGGTCATGTCAGCACAAGCATGTGATTTATATACTCCTGGCCACATTCCGACTAGACGTGCCCGGCCTCGCTCTGTTCATTTTCATTGAGTGAGGCCACATGTCTAGTCAGCATGTGACCGCATGTATGTAAATCACCGGCACGAGAGAATCCTGACAGCGTGCAGTGCGCACTGTGAGAATTCTGAAATTGACTAATTCTCATGTTTTTATTTATGTTAGGAGCATTAAAGGGGCTGTCCAGGTTTGTGCTGAGTCTGCAGTCATTCTATGTGACACAGACCTGGAGAACCCCTTTAATGCTCCTAACAAATAAAGACATGAGAATTAGTCAATTTCACAAATAATATTTACATCCAGGTACCTTATAGATGACGTCGTCTCTGGAGTCGTTCTCCTTTTCTTCATCTTGTCCAGATCCCAGGATGAGTTTTCTCATCCACACCCGTCTCTGCAGACCTCCATCTTCTCCGCTCTTCTGCACCAACTCTCCGCATGATGCCCTTAAAGACAGAAGAGTCATTATAATGCCCCTAAATAAAAATATCTGCAATATACTGTCACCTCACACTATTCCCCTCCCTCCTCACACTGTCTCCTCTCACATCACCCCTGTTCAGCATACTGTCTCCTCATATATTTACCCCCTCACTATACTGTCTGCTCTCACATCCCCCCTGTTCACCATACTGTCTCCTCATATATTTACCCCCTCACTCTCTATTCTGTCTGCTCACACATACCCCTCACTCCCCATACTGTGTCCACATGCATTCACCCGTTCGCTCCCCATACTGTCTGCACCCATTCCCCATACTGTTTCATGCATACTCTTCAGTACCCTCAAATCCCCCCACACACATTAAATCCCCCCATCCCCACTCCAAATCCGCCCCACACACATTAAATCCCCACATCCCCACTCCAAATCCCTCCACACATACAATAACCCCCATCCCCACTCCAAATCCCCCCACACATAAAATAACCCCCATCCCCACTCCAAATCCCCCCACACATACAATAACCCCCATCCCCACTCCAAATCCCCCCACACATACAATAACCCCCCATCGCCACTCCAAATCCCCCACATATAAAATAACCCCCATCGCCACTCCAAATCCCCCCACACATACAATAACCCCCCATCGCCACTTCAAATCCCCCCACACATACAATAACCCCCCGTCGCCACTCCAAATCCCCCACACATAAAATAACCCCATCCCCACTCCAAATCCCCCACACATAAAATAACCCCCCATCCCCACTCCAAATCACCCCACACATACAATAACCCCCCATCGCCACTCCAAATCCCCCCACAATAATGTATCCCCCCATCCCCACTTCAAACTCCCACACACATAAAAAACCCCCCATCCCCACTCCAAATCCCCCCCACACATAATATATGACCCCATCCCCACTCCAAATCCCCCCCACACATAATGTATGACCCCATCCCCACTCCAAATCCCCCCCACACATAATGTATCCTCCCATCCCCACTCCAAATCCCCCCACACATAATGTATCCCCCCATCCCCACTCCAAATCCCCCCACACATAAAAGAACCCCCATCCCCACTCTAAATTCCCCCCCATACACTCACACAGTATGTCCCCGTTAATCTTCGGTGGTTCTTCAGCTCCACAGTGGAGCACACTCACCACCACTGTTCCCCCTTCTGTGCGCCGCCGGCGAGTGACGTCAGCAGCGTGATCACATGACCTGATCACGCTGCAGACGTCGCTCTGACCCGGCGGTCAGAGCTTCAATTGTACTGGCGTCTGTATAGACGCCAGTACAATTGGTCCCTGGGAGCCGGCACGCAGCAGCTTCTCTGCGCCGGCTGTCAGCATGACAGCCGGCACAGGGAACCGCCGACTCCCAGGCCGGGGGAGGCAGAACGCAGCCGCAGGGGAGACACTGCGGACCGCCGCATTAGGCGGCCCAAATGCGCCCCCCTGCTGGCTGCGCCCGGGGCACCTGCCCCGGCTGCCCCCCCCTAGATACGCCCCTGCTTATGGACACATATGAGGTTGTAAGTTCTGGTCAGGAGTCCCAACACCAGGCATTACCATTGTGCAGACACGACGGTCATTGGTGCTCTCGTCCGCTGGACTGGCTGTCTTTAGAAACACCGTGTGGACCAGGGCTAATCCCACTAAATGCCTGTACTCCTTTCCCATAGGCATAATACCACTCAGACAACACTGTATATGGGTAGCACACTAGGATACTAATTTATTGGATCAACTACAGTCAATAACATATAATACAGACCCAGCAAGTACATAAGGTGGTGCAAATGACAGAGTCTCACCCGTCTGTTGGCTCACCAGGAATTAGATCATCTGTGACTTCGAGCTTCCAGGTACAACTACCCCAACTATTGACACCCTGCTGTGGCAGGCACCAAAAGAGAGGTAGTACTGGTAAGCTTAGGATGCTGACAGAGTACATTGAGGTATTTGGCCAGGTGACCTGATTGTCCCAACCTGTATTCTCCAAACACATTAAAGGGTTCAGTGATGGTCAATGGATGAAATCTGTATTCCACCAGCTGGGACTGTGGTCCCTTACGCTGACTTCATGTATAATGTCAAATCTGTTTTCCTCCAGATGGAGTCTTGGTGCCTTAGAATCTGTCATGTAGAGTACCTGTAAACAGATACTTTTATAGTTCACAGCTCTTACTAAGGCTTTTTTCCACAGTATTGGGAGAAGGTTGGAGAAGGTCACATCTCATTGTTCTAGTGTTCAGATAACCTTTATAGTTTGTGTATTTACTGAACAACAAGCTGCATAGACTAATTCAATGGGTAAGCAAAATATTAACAAACATGAATTGTTCAATTGTCCTGTCCCTTTGTTTCCCAAGGATAGAACAATAACTGCAAAACTGCAATGAGCAATACAATAGGTAAACAGCTGCCATTCAACAATTCACAAACATCAATTCAATCTACAAGAGTCAATGTTCAGACTCATATGAACAATAGCTCATGTCTCTGGGTCTATTAAATATGGCTGGCATAAGAATAAATGCTGTGTTGTCACAGCAGTTCATATAGAAACCATAAAATGTGCTTGTGTGAAAGAGTTCTAGAGGGTGGAGTCATCAGAAACATTAAAGCTTATCATACAAAAATGGTTAAACAAAGGGATAATCATTAGGGATAAACCTTCACCACTACAGTGTCATAATGAATCAAGTAAAAGTGGCCAACATGTAACGCATGATGACATTGTATATACATGAAGAGACGTGGAGGATGGCCTACGAAAAATGTCTTCCCAGTTAAAAGGAGCGGGTCTCCTATACTTGGAATCCCCACACACTAAGTGTATGGGCTGACAAACATTTCCCCCTGGGGGTACACATCAACCTACTGTGTAAATTTTTTTATTAAAAGGGCATCAAAAAACCCCTTTTACACAATAAGTTGGCTGTTGCATCACGGACCACGGTCACCATGTTGATTTAGTGGTGGTGGATGATGAGGATAAGAAGAAGGAGGAGGATAACACACAAATAATCCAAAGTCAGGAAGTGTAAAACCATGTGGTTGTGAAGAGGTACATGGCAATACAACTCCCAAAAAAAAGGCAATGTATTGGAGGATATGTTTCGCTGCTATCATTTGGTGGTGTAGAGAAGTCTGCCCCAATCCAGCCCTAGTTCATTTTTTATAACAGTCACCCTGTCAGCATTTTCAGTTGACAGGCGGATGCGCTTATCTGTTATAATTCCACCAGCGGCACTAAAAACCCGCTCTGACAAAACGCTAGCGGCAGGGCAGGCCAGTACCTCCAAGGCGTAGAGAGCCAGTTCATGCCACGTGTTCATCTTGGATACCCAATAATTAAAAGGCACAGAGGAATCACGGAGGGTGTTAGTACAGTCAGCAAGGTATCCCTCAGCATCTTCCCAAACTTTGCACTCCTTTGAGAGTACCCCGCGACTCTGGGCCAGGGCGATGGGACGGTCTGAAAAAACTGTCCTAGAACTTTGCCAGTGTTACACTGCCTCTGCTGGATTGGACTTGTGTCTCTCTCGCCTGTCCTCCTTGGTTGTCCAACGAACTGTTATCTCTGCCACCACACCAGTGTTTTCAGATGGGAATTTTTTTTATTAATTCCACAACAATAGCCCTCTGGTACTGCAACATTTTAGTACACCTATCTGCCTCTGGAAGAAGATAATGAAAGTTCTCCTTGTAGTGTGGGTCTAGCAGTGTCACCAACCAGTAATAAGTGTCAATGCAAATTTTGATAATGCGAGGGTCACAGGAAAGGCAGTGCAACATAAAGTCTGCCATGCATGCCAGAATGCTAACAGGCAAGACTTCCGTGTCCTCACCAACAGGACGACTGACCATGGTGTCCTCCTCCTCCTCCTCCTGCCTGTCCTCAGGCCATCCACGCTGAACAGACGGTATGACAGTTGTGCTTGTAGTACCGTCTATAGCGCAGGAAAGTAGGTCCTGTTCTTCCTTCTCCTCCTCTTCCTTATTGTCAACCAATCCATTTTGGGATGACATGAGGCTGGGCTGTGTGTAACCACCCTGAATGGTTCTTTGCTCCATCTCATCGTGCTCCACCTGCAATGCATCCTCTTTCATTGTGAGCAGAGAGCTTTTCAGAATACAGAGAAGCTGGATGGTGACGCTAATTATGGTGTCATTGCCGCTCACCATCTTGGTGGACTCCTCAAAGTAGGATGGTACATATGTCTGACATCCATGTCCACTCCTGAGGTCTTATGTGTGGCATTTGAACTGAATACCGATGGCCTTGTTGATGCTGGTAGTCAACAACTGCACTCTTCTGCTCACAAATCCTTTCCAACATCTACAGTGTAGAGTTCCAACGCGTGGGACATCACACACCAGTCGTGATCTGGAAGCTGCAAATGCTGCTGAAGCACGGCAAGGGCGGCTCAAGCTGTAGCTGACTTTCTAAAATGGGCACACAGGTGGCATAACTTTGACAAGCAGATCCGGCAGCTTTGGGTAGGTTTTGAGAAAAGCTGAACCAAGATGGTTAAGCACATGGCCAGGCATGGCTGGCTGGAGATTCAGCGGTGTCAGTCACAGATTTGCCTGCTCTTTCAGAGATATCCCACAACTCTTCAGCATGTGCGGTTTGTCACCTAAACATATTAGCTTCAGCACAGCCTGTTGCCGCTTGGCTGAGGCAATGCTGCAGTGCTTCCAGCTTGTGACGATGTTGTCATTTTGGGGATGAAGGCTAAAGAGGAGAGGAGGAGGTGCAGGAGCTGTAGACTATGGAGGCAACCTTGATTGCCCTAGGGCCCGCAATCCTTGTGTCGGGAGGACAAGTTTCCATCCCAAGGTCTGACTGGGTCCTGGCTTCCACTATGTTAACCCAGTGTGCCGTTATTGAGATGTATCGCCCTGCCCAGAAGCACTTGTCCACGTGTCCTTTGTTAGATGTACTTTTCCGAGTAAACTGCATTGTTGAGGCACGAGTAATGATGTGGGACATGTGCTTGTTTAATGCCAGGATGGCACCCCGGGAAAAATAGTGTCGGCTGGGGACAGAGTATCTGGGACGGCCGCCATCAGGTTGCGGAAAGCTTTTGTCTCCACGAGCCTAAAAGACAACATTTCGAGTGCAAACAGACAAGAAATGTGTGAATTTAGTACTGTGACCTGGGGGCGTTGGCTGGGTATTTCTGCTTGTGTTTCCAATGACTGGGGTAATGGACAACTGAAGGTGCGTTGGGACAAGGACGTGGATGTGATAATGGTGGTAGTTGAGTGTGTGTAACGACAGGTGCGGGCAGGAGGCAATCTTCGCAGGCACCATGGACAGGTGATTGGCTTCCATGCACAACAGCAGAAAGAAGCAATGGTGTCACCCGCAGACAGTGTTCCTGGACCTTGAGGTTCGGCCCACAAAGTCAGGTGCTTTGCTGCCATGTGCCTGATCATGTTGCTGGTGTGAGGTTTGGAAGTTTTGCTACCCCTGCTGATGCGGGCATGGCAGGTGGTGTGAAAATGGCCTGTTTGGGTTATAGCAGAGTCCTTAAAAAACAACCAGACTCGGGAAGACCTAACAGTTGTACTGCCAACTTCCGTCTTGGTGTTACAAGGAACGTTGCCCCCTTCTGTCTGCGGCCACCACAGTGCTTCTTCCTGCCTGTTTGTGAGGCTATGCCTCCCTCCCCCTGTGTGCTGCTGTCCTCGCTCTGCATGTCCTCCTGCCAGGTTGGGTCAGTTTACTTATCATCCACCACCTCCTCTTCCACTTCCGCACCCTGGTCCTCCTCCTGACTTTCTGGCAATTGTGTCTCATCATCGTCCACCTGTTGTGACATGTTCCCACCATCGCCTTTGTGTGAACATGGCGGCTCAAAATATTTGGGCAACACTACATGCATCTCATTTGCCCCGCTTCAAGTGGAGCGGGCGAGAGGCCCGAATCTATAAATGGAAAAGTGAACAGCTCTTCGGAGTGTTCAAGTGTGGGATCAGTTGTCCTCCGGCACTCGGCATGGCAGGAGGAAGGAGGATCAGGGTGAGGAATATGCGGTCCAGACTCACGCTACTCAGACTTGACCGTGTGGAAGACAGGGTGCTGGTATTGTAGCAAAGTGACTGGAAGCATTATCCGCTATCCAACCAACTACCTTTTCACACTGCTCTGGCTTCAATAGTGCTGTTCTGCAGTCCCCTAGGAATTCGGACAGGAAGCTCATGCAAATTGTTGTGGCACAATTTCAGCTTGCCCATGTGTGGAGCCTAGCTGCGTCTGGATTCATATCTCCCAGAAGGGTGCACAGAAGGAATTCACCACTAGAGGTCTCATATAACATTCCACACACCTTCACCCATCCCTAAGACACCACCAGAGGGAGCTGTATAGACATAAAAAAAAGGAGGGGGAAGACAGGAAAGTTGAGTCAGATTTGAGAGACTGCAGTTCAGTCCATCACTCAGAGCTCTGAAGGAGATTAGAGAGACTGCAGAGCAGTTCAGTTCAGCAAAGTGGAGGCTAGTAAAGTGGAACTGAATCCATCCCAGTCTAGTCAGAGCTGAACAAGCGAGTAGTCTGCAGACAGAGCAGATGAGTTTGGGGTTTTCAGCAAGGGACTCCAGAGCTCAAGTTGGGAGCCAGGAGCGTGCCGATGCTCAGAGAGCGGCGAAGAGGCGGCCCACGAACTGCCAGTGTGTGTAATCGAGTGATGGCCCGGGTAGGCCGAAGGCGAGTGGAAAGAGAAGTAAAGAGGCAGAGGAGCCTTAACGGTTCACCTCAACAAGTATTTACCGGACACCGGGGTCCGAGCCTATAGGATCTCCACGACCCCTTAGGAGAAACACCGGAGTTCCTAGGACTACAAGTCCCAGGGGTACCACAGAGCTGATATGTAGCAGGATCAGGAGGGCGGAGTTTCAGCCGTGCACGGCAAAAGGGACTGGTACTCAAGAAAGGGTCCAACCACAAGGCCAGCCAGGTGCAGGACGGAGATCAAGTTAGGCCCAGCTACATGCAGGCCAGGACTTCATACAGAAAGGCAAGGAACAGGAGGCCACACACCTAATCAGTGGGAGAATCTGGATGTGCACCCTTCACCCTACATGCTCCGGGAGTGCCTGCAACATCTTCAGTAAAGGTACCAAAGTGACTTGTGTGTGTCCCTCTCTTACCCCTAACTGCCGGTCCCCTTCCGTCCGCATCCTTACCCATATATCTGCCCTGAAGGACTCAGCCTCACCTGTGGGAGGCTTAAACACCTATACTGCACAACACCAACCCTTCAGTGGATCTGCACTGCAGCACTGGTCACCCTGACAAGTACCACGGTAGCGTCATGAATCCCCATACCAATATTCAACTCCCCTGTAAATATCCCACATTAAAGGGTGAGCGCCAGAGTCACGGACTGAGCGTGTTGCCGTGACATCCCCCATAGAAGTCTATAGGCTCAGATCCAGTTCCCATTGCTCTGGAGGGCGACTCACATGGCCTCGGCCTCTGTATGCACCATCACGTCCACTTCCCCGCCCTGTTACGCGCCTTGCCCATTTTAAATGGAGTAAAATATTTCAACTTTCACTACAAATGGCTGAATTGGAGCGAACTTGATGTGATCCGGTGTGGGAAAAACCACTTTAACCCCTTAATGTCCAATGACGTGCACAGTCCGCATGGCCGGATGTCAGTTCCGTCACCAGACAAAAAAAACTGACTGGCACATCCAGACTAATGTGAACTAGGTGCAAACCAAGGGAACCTACCCCCATGTAAAACATACAAAAAAAAAGGCTGCACTCAAGCATACTAAAGCATGACAACATGGAAATACATGAAATTTAGAATAGCAATATGGCTTTGGAATATAAGGAAAAATTTGAGACGCTTATGTATAAACATTTGGCCAAACATTTTAAAGCCCACCAACCATCGTCAAGGTGGTCTCAATTCTGGTGAGTCCCTGACCTAATGTGAACATACCTCTATTAGGCTGATATCTGAATTTCTGGTGAATATGCACCTCTGTCAGTAATGCCTGCATTTATGGGTAAAGTAGGGACCTGGTGTAATTAAAATCACCACCGGGTGGGGGCGGAGTGCTCAGTCAGCAAGCTAACATTCAAAAGACAAAAAAACCTGACTGGCACATCCAGACTAATGTGAACTAGGTGCAAACCAAGGGAACCTACCCCCATGTAAAACATACAAAAAAAAGGCTGCACTCAAGCATACTAAAGCATGACAACATGGAATACATGAAATTTAGAATAGCAATATGGGTTTGGAATATAAGGAAAAATTTGAGACGCTTAGTATAAACATTTGGCCAAACATTTTAAAGCCCACCAACCATCGTCAAGGTGGTCTCAATTCTGGTGAGTCCCTGACCTAATGTGAACATACCTCTATTAGGCTGATATCTGAATTTCTGGGTGAATATGCACCTCTGTCAGTAATGCCTGCATTTATGGGTAAAGTAGGGACCTGGTGTAATTAAAATCACCACCGGGTGGGGGCGGAGTGCTCAGTCAGCAAGCTAACATTCAAAAGACAAAAAAACCTGACTGGCACATCCAGACTAATGTGAACTAGGTGCAAACCAAGGGAACCTACCCCCATGTAAAACATACAAAAAAAAGGCTGCACTCAAGCATACTAAAGCATGACAACATGGAATACATGAAATTTAGAATAGCAATATGGCTTTGGAATATAAGGAAAAATTTGAGACGCTTAGTATAAACATTTGGCCAAACATTTTAAAGCCCACCAACCATCGTCAAGGTGGTCTCATTCTGGTGAGTCCCTGACCTAATGTGAACATACCTCTATTAGGCTGATATCTGAATTTCTGGGTGAATATGCACCTCTGTCAGTAATGCCTGCATTTATGGGTAAAGTAGGGACCTGGTGTAATTAAAATCACCACCGGGTGGGGGCGGAGTGCTCAGTCCCGCAAGCTAACATTCAAAAGACAAAAAAACCTGACTGGCACATCCAGACTAATGTGAACTAGGTGCAAACCAAGGGAACCTACCCCCATGTAAAACATACAAAAAAAAGGCTGCACTCAAGCATACTAAAGCATGACAACATGGAATACATGAAATTTAGAATAGCAATATGGCTTTGGAATATAAGGAAAAATTTGAGACGCTTAGTATAAACATTTTGGCCAAACATTTTAAAGCCCACCAACCATCGTCAAGGTGGTCTCAATTCTGGTGAGTCCCTGACCTAATGTGAACATACCTCTATTAGGCTGATATCTGAATTTCTGGGTGAATATGCACCTCTGTCAGTAATGCCTGCATTTATGGGTAAAGTAGGGACCTGGTGTAATTAAAATCACCACCGGTGGGGCGGAGTGCTCAGTCAGCAAGCTAACATTCAAAAGACAAAAAAACCTGATGGCACATCCAGACTAATGTGAACTAGGTGCAAACCAAGGGAACCTACCCCCATGTAAAACAACAAAAAAAAGGCTGCACCAAGCATACTAAAGCATGACAACAGGAATACATGAAATTTAGAATAGCAATAAGGCTTTGGAATATAAGGAAAAATTTGAGACGCTTAGTATAAACATTTGGCCAAACATTTTAAAGCCCCCAACCATCGTCAAGGTGGTCTCAATTCTGGTGAGTCCCGACCTAATGTGAACATACCTCTATTAGGCTGATATCTGAATTTCTGGTGAATTTGCACCTTGTCGTAATGCCTGCTTTATGGGTAAAGTAGGGACCTGGTTAATTAAAATCACCACCGGGGGGGCGGAGTGCTCAGTCAGCAAGCTAACATTCAAAAGACAAAAAAAACCTGACTGGCACATCCAGACTAATGTGAACTAGGTGCAAACCAAGGGAACCTACCCCCATGTAAAACATACAAAAAAAAGGCTGCACTCAAGCATACTAAACATGACAACATGGAATACATGAAATTTAGAATAGCAATAGGCTTGGAATATAAGGAAAAATTTGAGACGCTTAGTATAAACATTTGGCCAAACATTTTAAAGCCCACCAACCATCGTCAAGTGGTCTCAATTCTGGTGAGTCCCTGACCTAAGCCATATGCTATTCTAAATTTCATGTATTCCATGTTGTCATGCTTTAGTATGCTTGAGTGCAGCCTTTTTTTTGTATGTTTTACATGGGGGTAGGTTCCCTTGGTTTGCACCTAGTTCACATTAGTCTGGATGTGCCAGTCAGGTTTTTTTGTCTTTTGAATGTTAGCTTGCTGACTGAGCACTCCGCCCCCACCCGGTGGTGATTTTAATTACACCAGGTCCCTACTTTACCCATAAATGCAGGCATTACTGACAGAGGTGCATATTCACCCAGAAATTCAGATATCAGCCTAATAGAGGTATGTTCACATTAGGTCAGGGACTCACCAGAATTGAGACCACCTTGACGATGGTTGGTGGGCTTTAAAATGTTGGCCAAATGTTTATACTAAGCGTCTCAAATTTTTCCTTATATTCCAAAGCCAAATTGCTATTCTAAATTTCATGTATTCCATGTTGTCATGCTTTAGTATGCTTGAGTGCAGCCTTTTTTTTGTATGTTTTACATGGGGGTAGGTTCCCTTGGTTTGCACCTAGTTTCACATTAGTCTGGATGTGCCAGTCAGGTTTTTTTGTCTTTTGAATGTTAGCTTGCTGACTGAGCACTCCGCCCCCACCCGGTGGTGATTTTAATTACACCAGGTCCCTACTTTACCCATAAATGCAGGCATTACTGACAGAGGTGCATATTCACCCAGAAATTCAGATATCAGCCTAATAGAGGTATGTTCACATTAGGTCAGGGACTCACCAGAATTGAGACCACCTTGACGATGGTTGGTGGGCTTTAAAATGTTTGGCCAAATGTTTATACTAAGCGTCTCAAATTTTTCCTTATATTCCAAAGCCATATTGCTATTCTAAATTTCATGTATTCCATGTTGTCATGCTTAGTATGCTTGAGTGCAGCCTTTTTTTTGTATGTTTTACATGGGGTAGGTTCCCTTGGTTTGCACCTAGTTCACATTAGTCTGGATGTGCCAGTCAGGTTTTTTTGTCTTTGATTGTTAGCTTGCTGACTGAGCACTCCGCCCCCACCCGGTGGTGATTTTAATTACACCAGGTCCCTACTTTACCCATAAATGCAGGCATTACTGACAGAGGTGCATATTCACCCAGAATTCAGATATCAGCCTAATAGAGGTATGTTCACATTAGGTCAGGGACTCACCAGAATTGAGACCACCTTGACGATGGTTGGTGGGCTTTAAAATGTTTGGCCAAATGTTTATACTAAGCGTCTCAAATTTTTCCTTATATTCCAAAGCCATATTGCTATTCTAAATTTCATGTATTCCATGTTGTCATGCTTTAGTATGCTTGAGTGCAGCCTTTTTTTTGTATGTTTTACATGGGGTAGGTTCCCTTGGTTTGCACCTAGTTCACATTAGTCTGGATGTGCCAGTCAGTTCCGTCACCAGGACGGACTGTGCACGTCATGCCTTTGATCTACCACTGTGTGTAAACACGCAGTGGTAGATCAGTGCCGACAGCTGTCACAGACAGCTGACAGGCACGTCAAGCGGTGCGGGGGACCTTTGCCATCGGTCCCCGCACCTACAGCGCTGTGCTTGGTCAGTCAATCTGACTGACCAAACACAGCAGCGATCGCGCAGGAGAAGCTGAAATTTCAGCTTCTCCAGCGCGATCAGTGCAGGAGCCGGCGCTGCAGTGGCCAGGCTTCCTGCACTGACAGCCAGGAGCGCAGCCCCCACCGCCCCTGGCTGTTAACCCCCTGACTGCTGCGATCGAGCGCGATCGCAGAGCTCAGGGGGGGAGGCAGAGGGTCGGAGCTCCCTCTGCCTCAGATCGGCGCCCTGCAATGTATTTGCAGGGCCCGATCTCTGCCTTGATGACCCGGGGGTTGTCATGACAACCTCTGGGTCATCTAGCTACGAAAAGCTGCTGTGATCATGCTCACAGCAGCTTTCCCCATAGGTACAATGCATTGCAATGATGGAGCATTGCAATGCATTGTAACTGCAATAAAAAGTAAAAAAAGTGAAAGTCCCATAAAGGGACAAGTTAAAAAAAAATCATTTTTTTTAAAAAAATTGTAAAAAAAAATATTAAAAAATAATTTTAAAAAAAACCCTAAAAAATACACATTTTTATGTAATAAAAAAAAAAAAAAAAATACACATGTTTGGTATCGCCACGTCCGTAAAAATCCCATCTATAAAAGCGTAACCCTAGTTAACCCCTTCAGTGAAAGCCGTAAAAAAAAACTACAAAAAAGTAGTAAATTATACTTTTTCCAACCGGTATCATAATACCGCTTGGAAAAAGTGCAATAACACGCGATCAAAAGTCAGATATAAATAATCATGGTACCGCTGAAAACGTCATCTTGTCCCACAAAAAACAAGCCGCTATACAGCATCATCAGCGAAAAATAAAAAGTTATAGCTCGCAGAATAAAGCGATACAAAAAATAATTATTTTTTCTATAAAATTTTTTATTGTGTAAAAAATGCCAAAACATAAAAAAAAAATATATAAATGAGGTATCGCTGTAATCGTAGTGACCCGAAGAATAAAGCTGCTTTATCAATTTTACCACACGCGAACGGAGGAAAAAAAAAACAATTCCTGAATTGCTGGTTTTTGTTCATTCTGCTTCCACAAAAATCGGAATAGGAAACGATCAAAAAACGTTATGTGCCCGAATATGGTACCAATAAAAACGTCAGCTCGTCCCACAAAAAATAAGCCCACAGATAACTCTGTCGGCCGAAATATGGAAAAATTATAGCTCTCAAAATACGGCGATGCAAAAATTTCTTACAAAAAATTATTCCAAAAAAAAGCATCTTTTAGAGTGTGACAGAAGCTAAACATGAAAAAAGGATGTAAATCTGGTATCGCTGTAATCGCACCGATCCGAGGAATAAAGTCGCCTAATCACTAATACCGCACGAGGAACGGCGCAAAAAAGAAAACCAATTCTTCACCTTTTGTGGATTTGTTCATTGTGCCTCCAAAGATCGCAGTAAGGCGATCACAGTGGTTCCACCCCACATATGGGGTATCAGCGTACTCAGGACAAAATGCACAATAGCTTTTGGGGTCCTATTTCTCCTGTTACCCTTAGAAAAATAAAAATTTGGGGGCAAAAAGATCATTTTTGTGGAAAAAAATATGATTTTTTTTATTTTCACGGCTCTACGTTATAAACTTCTGTGAAGCCCTTGGGGGTTCAAAGTGCTGACCACACATCTAGATAAGTTCCTTGGGGGGTCTAGTTTGCAAAATGGGGTCATTTGTGGGGGGTTTCTACTGTTTAGGCACATCAGGGGCTCTCCAAGCGCAACATGACACCCGCAGACCATTCCATCAAAGTCTGCATTTGAAAAAGGCGCTCCTTCCCTTTCGAGCTCTGCTATGCGTCAAAATAGTGGTTTACCCCGACATATGGGGTATCAGCGTACTCAGGACAAATTGCACAATAACTTTTGGGGTCCTGTTACCCTTTGGAAAATAACAATTGGGGGTGGAAAGATCATTTTTGTGGAAAAGATATGATTTTTTTAATTTTACTGCTCTACGTTATAACCTTCTGTGAAGCCCTTGGGGGTTCAAAGCTCTCACCACACATCTAGATAAGTTCCTTGGGGGGTCTAGTTTCCAAAATGGGGTCACTTGTGGGGGGTTTCCACTGTTTAGGCACACAGGGGCTCTCCAAATACGACATGGCGTCCAATCTCAATTCCAGCCAAAAAAGTCAAATGGCACTGCTTCCCTTCCGAGCTCTGCCATGCGCCCAAATAGTGGTTTACCCCCACATATGGGGTATCAGCGTACTCAGGACTAATTGCACAATAACTTTTGGGGTCCTTTTATCCTTTGGAAAATAAAAATTGGGATGAAAAGATCATTTTTGTGTGAAAAAATATGATTTTTTAATTTTACGGCTCTACGTTATAACCTTCTGTGAAGCCCTTGGGGGTTAAAAGCTCTCACAACACATTTAGATAAGTTCCTTGGGGGGTCTAGTTTCCAAAATGGGGTCACTTGTGGGGGTTTCCACTGTTTAGGCACACAGGGGTTCTCCAAATACGACATGGCGTCCAATCTCAATTCCAGCCAAAAAAGTCAAATGGCACTGCTTCCCTTCCGAGCTCTGCCATGCGCCCAAATAGTGGTTTACCCCCACATATGGGGTATCAGCGTACTCAGGACTAATTGCACAATAACTTTTAGGGTCCTTTTATCCTTTGGAAAATAAAAATTGGGATGAAAAGATCATTTTTGTGGAAAAAATATGATTTTTTAATTTTATGGCTCTACGTTATAACCTTCTGTGAAGCCCTTGGGGGTTAAAAGCTCTCACAACACATTTAGATAAGTTCCTTGGGGGGTCTAGTTTCCAAAATGGGGTCACTTGTGGGGGGTTTCCACTGTTTAGGCACACAGGGACTCTCAAATGCGACATGGCGTCCAATCTCAATTCCAGCCAAAAAAGTCAAATGGCGCTGCTTCCCTTCCGAGCTCTGCCATGCGCCCAAATAGTGGTTTACCCCCACACATGGGGTATCGGTGTACTGAGGAGAAATTGTACAACAAATATTGTGGTTCATTTTCTCCTGATACCCTTGACAAAATTTTAAAAAATTGTGTCGAAAGAAAAATTTTGGTAAAAAAAGTTAAATGTTCATTTTTTCCTTCCACATTGCTTCAATTCTTGTGAAGTACCTAAAGGGTTGATAAACTTCTTGAATGTGGCTTTGAACACGTTGAGGGGTGCAGTTTTAAGAATGGTGTCACTTTTGGGTATTTTCTGTCATATTGACCCTCAAATTCACTTCAAATGTGAGGTGGCCCCTAAAAAAAATGGTTTTGTAAATTTTGTTGGAAAAATGAGAAATTGCTGGTCAACTTTTAACACTTATAACTTCCTAACAAAAAAAAATTTTGGTTCCAAAATTGTGCTGATGTAAAGTAGACATGTGGGAAATGTTATATATTAACTAATTTTTGTGACATATCTCTCTGATTTAATGGCATAAAAATTAAAAGTTTGAAAATTGCAAAATTTTCAAAATTTTTGCCATATTTCCATTTTTTTCATAAATAAACGCAAGTCATATTGAAGAAATTTTACCACTATCATGAAGTACAATATGTCACGAGAAAACAGTCTCAGAATTGCCAAGATCCGTAGAAGCGTTCCAGAGTTATAACCTCATAAAGAGACAGTGGTCAGAATTGTAAAAATTGGCCCGGTCTTTAACCTACAAAATGGCTTGGTCGTTAAGGGGTTAAAACTTGTGTCAATAATTAGAATAAGACACAGCAAAAACAGTGGAATGAAGGCCTGAAATGCTACAATTTGTAGCCCACAGATAGATGAGGCGTCTGACGGAGATATTCCACTTTAAAATATCTGGCCTGCATTTTTTGTTTTTTCTTTGCACAGTAGTGTATAGAAATAGGGTAAAACACAGCAAAAACAGTTTGATGGAGGCCTGAAATGCTACAATTTGTAGCTCACAGATAGATGAGATGTGTGATGGAGATAGCCCACTGTAAAATATCTGGCCTGTATTTTATTTTTTTTTGGCCCAGCTAAATTGTGTCAATAAGTAGGCTATGACACAACAAACATTTTTTTTTATGGAGGCCTGAAATTGCACAATTTTGAGCGCAATGATATGTGACCCGTGTGGCGGACAAAACACAGTGTAAAATATCTGCCCTGCACCTAAATATTTTTGGGCAGCTAAATATTTTTTAGGCAGCAAAATTATGTAAAGAAATTATATAACACACTCACAAAAAATTTAACAGTAACACAAAAATGTCAGAAATTTTTGCACACTCAGATGTCAGGCCTGGGACGGGCAAAACCGTTTAAAATAGCTGGATTTTCATGCTGTACTATGAAAAGGATCTGGCTGTATTCTGCAGTGTCAACAAGCAAATGGACAAAAAAAGGGGGCTCTGGATGTCTTTGGAATAAAATAATCAGGATTACGATGCAAAAAAAAATTGTTGCCCACTGAGACCTAGGTCTATATAGATACGGTCAATATATGTAATAGGCAGCAGCAGACAGTAATGGAATGGACCCTCTTGATGTATACAATGAAGTATGCCACATACAATGCCTGCCTGACCAGCAGTGATAGCTATGTACCCACATACAGTGCGTTCATGCCTTGCACTGATATGTATACAGTACAGAACAAAAGTTTGGACACCTTCTCATTCAAAGATTTTTCTGTATTTTCATGACTATGAAAATTGTAGAATCACACTGAAGGCATCAAAACTATGAATTATCACATGTGGAATTATACATTACACTTTACAAAAAAGTGTGAAACAACTGAAAATATGTCTTATATTCTAGGTTCTTCAAAGTAGCCACCTTTTGCGTTGATTACTGCTTTGCACGCAGAAAAGGTGAACGGATGGACTCTACATGCCTGGTTCCCACCGTGAAGCATGGAGGAGGAGGTGTGATGGTGTGGGGGTGCTTTACTGGTGACACTGTTGGGCATTTATTCAAAATTGAAGCGGGAGCGGTCCAGCTCACCCCAAACCATCTCGATTGGGTTCAGGTCTGGTGACTGTGGAGGCCAGGTCATCTGGCGTAGCACCCCATCACTCTCCTTCTTGGTCAAATAGCCCTTACACAGCCTGGAGGTGTGTTTGGGGTCATTGTCCTGTTGAAAAATAAATGATGGTCCAACTAAACGCAAACCGGATGGAATAGCATGCTGCTGCAAGATGCTGTGGTAGCCATGCTGGTTCAGTATGCCTTCAATTTTGAATAAATCCCCAACAGTGTCACCAGCAAAGCCCCCTCGCTCTCTGTTTTAAGTGGAATTCCATGCCTCAACATGTCCGATTATCCACCACCCTCGGATCCTTCAGACGGAACCTGAAAACCCATCTCTTCAGGAAAGCTTAAAGCCTGCAATAACCATTCTGCCTCCTCACCACTACCTGAGCTGCCGCCTCACCACCACCTGAGCTGCTGTCTCACCACCACCAGAGCTGCCGCCTCGCCACCACCACCCGGGCTGCAGCCTCGCCAACACCACCTGAGCTGCAGCCTCACCACCACCCGAGCTGCCGCCTCACCACCAGAGCTGCCGCCTCACCACCACCAGAGCTGCTGCACCCCCGATCTTCTGTCTCTACCCCATTATCCCGTAGAATGTAAGTCCGCAAGGACAGGGTGCTCTCCCCTCTGCACCAGTCTGTCATTGGAAATTTGTTTACTGTAAATGATATCTATAACTTTGTATGTAACCCCTTCTCATGTACAGCACCATGGAACTAATGGCGCTATATAAATAAATAATAATAATAATAACACAGTAGTGGAGTGTTTCTTGAGGAAAGTGTGTACACAGTGGTTCCTGTGGGGTGCATCGGACCCCGTTGCATGATGCAACGGAACTGGCTAAAGCGATCTATGTCCGACACACCTGTCTGTCCCCCTGAGTTCTCTGATCCCTCAACGGTGGTATAACCAAACAATGTTGAATGTGACTGTTGGGATGACTTTGAGGGCGAACTCCTGGAAGTGCAAATTCCAGATGTACCAGATAGGGCTCTTGATGTTACTGTTTCACCAGATACGATGAATTCTCCATTATGGAGCCAGTATGGCAGGTACTGGCTTACAGAGGTCGGAGAGGAGCACCTTTGGAATTCCACCGATACGATATAATCCTGATGAGTATGTGCTGCATGTGAGTTTTGAAAAGCCATTTGTCGGACGCCAAATTATAAGTGGGGTGGAGTGTAATATGTTGATGTGTTCTGTTATAAACAATGATGCTGCAGTAATTTAGTTTGGCCACTAGAGGACAACTTTGTGTAACAGGGAGAAAACACTGGAAGCAGGAAGTTGAAAGTCAGAGATTTTCCCGGGCGATGGAGAGAAGGAGCCCTGTGTGAGAGACTCAGAAGAACCAAGAGCCTGAAGTGATCTGAATTGGACAAGTGTAATCCAGAGGAAGCGGCTCCTGTGAGTAAACTGAGAAGTGTGACCGGTCACCGACTGTTTAGCTAGTTAGGGCGAGTTAGATAGGAATCAGCATTTTCAAGAACACTCCTGTTACTAAGATTGCATATGGACTGATAGAGACTGTGTGAATTCCTGTATATCAAGATTCTGGCCGTGAAATATTACTGGGACTGATTGGAATCTTCATCTGCATTGGTATCAGAGGACATGGTGACCTAGAAAGCTGATTGAATTTGGTGTCTGGACGTCAGGACAACAAGTCCAGTTGTTTACTGTTGAGTGTATTCTGTCAGAGCGTCCGCTCTGAGTGATCACAAATAAGACAGTGCACTGTATACATGTTGTGTTGGTTTAAGTGATTCATTGTGTTAATATATATATTTTAAGGGGAAAACAGGGTACCCATAATCTATTGTAATTAAGGCGGGAGGCGGGTGTAAGATTGTATACCTGGGAGGACCACGTGTCACAGTAGCGGTTGAAGCCCGTATAGGCCCGGTACCGGATAAGGGAGGGAGTGGCATAGTCTTGGGGTAGTCTTTCTCTTGTCCGTGAAGCTGGCACTTGGGATCTCTCAGGCTGCATAATTTGTATTGTATGGTTTGTGGCTGTGGTGGCCCATATTTTGTTGAGACATAGAATCCTGTTATCCTTTGAACAAGTTATAAAGAAAAGTTGGTTTAATATCCTATTGTGATCTGAGTCGTTCATAGCAGCGCCGTAGTCCGTTCTCGAACAACGACCAGCGTACCGGTCGTTACACTACCAGCCAAAACTATTGATCTTCATGAGCAGGCTACGATGCCTGGCAAGCGGGGATCCAGGAGGCAAGGGACTGGTGTCCTCCTGAAGATATGAAGTTCAGACAACACATTTTTAGAGTGCACCACACAAGATCCTGAAAGTGATCAACTTCTAAACCTTGACTGCATTGCTACCTTATAATGAATTTCTGCCATTTTAGGTAGGAGCCAAAGTAATCTTTGAAGAAGGGCTGTAAAATATAACTCAGCCTAGATGGAGTTGAGTACATATGGAATTGAGAGCAAACAGCATATACAAGGTCTAAAGAAGCCTAAAATGGAAGTCAAAATTTGAAAACTTGTGGGAAATACCGACTCAGGTCATGTAGATGTTATTTTTTTATTTTTATGAAAATAAGCATTCCTTTTTCCATCAGTTAACATTAATCCTAAAGCTTTGAATGCTATTTATCTATACTAGTTTAAAATTCATCAACTCAATAAATCAAAGTTTATGGCAAAACAATGGGACAGAAATCACTTCTAAGATCCAATTTTGCTTTTTAAAATATTGGCAATTGTCCTTTTGATTTCCTCAGTCCTCAGACAATATATTATAGGATTGGCTAAATGGGGCAAATATGTGTGCAGAAAGATGAGAAAGACATTGAGATCTGGAGAAAAACCAGTCGGGCGTAATTGGCTGTATACACGAATATCCGAGGTAAGTAGAATAAGGTCATGACGATCCAGTGCGTTGTGCATGTAGACAGAGCCTTCCTCCAGCCTTTAGAGTGGTTTATCGAAAAGATGGACAGGATGATGATGGCATAGGACAATATGATGAAAGTCAATGGCAGGAAAAGAACAACCATACTATAGATCAAAATGGATCCCCGAGTGGCAGTAACATCCTCACAAGCCAGGCGTAAGAGTGCTGAGACGTTGCAGAACAAATTAACGATCTTATTAGGACCACAGAAGGAATGCTTCAAAATGAGAAGAGTTATAAGTGTACACAAAGCAACCGAGAACCAGAATGTCCCGCAGGCCACCATAGTGACTCTATGGGTGACTATTGATGAATACCTCAATGGATTGCAAATTGCAACATATCGATCGAAGGCCATCAACATGAGAATGAATGATTCCATTCCACCCAGACAGTGGACAAAATACATCTGGATGAAGCAGGCAAGGACAGATATTCTTCCACCATCAAACCAGTACTTGGCGATGAACTTGGGAAGAGTCACTGTGTCTGAAAAGAGGTTGGAGAAAGCCAGGTTGGCGACCATTATATATAAAGGTTCATGTAGCTTCTCTTTCATAATAATTAAGGTCATTACAGACCCATTTGAGATAAAGGTTATATTATACACAATAAACATTATAATGGAGAGAAAAATGTTGAACTTTTCAGGAAGTCCTGGAAAACCAGTGAGTTCAAAGTCAAAGCCAGCAGAACGATTGGCCATAGAAGAACCTGTAAACCTCTTAGAAGAGACGTTCTGCGGGAAATGTGGAAATAATGGTTAGAAAGATGAAGATATATCATGTATACATCAAATTTGTCCAAATACAATAAAATTCTGCAACTATTTAAGACTTGTGAGGTGTTTAAAGGGATTGTCTAACTTGGAAACCCATTTTCACGTATCTACCTAGATAATTTGTATTTAATAAACAGGACTATGAGAATCCCTACTTCTCTAGGACCTGTCCTGTCCTGTAATACACGGAAACTGGATAATGACACTGATAGCTGAGGATTTCGGCTAAGGAACACTTTGTGACTATTGTTTGAACTATTCCAGCAAGTTCCAACCTCTTTACAAAGCCTTAGGGTAGCACATAAAGCTCATAGCACTTAGTATTCCATAATCCAAATCAATTCAAGCAAATCAAATTTGCCTAAATTTTTACATTTACCCAAATTTTTGTCGTTTGCTGAGGGAAAATATAGCAAAATGGCAGCTAGCTGATTTCTTTGTAGACTACACTCTGTGCAGAATTATTAGGCAAGTTGTATTTGGGAGGATTCTTTTTATTATTGAACAACAACTATGTTCTCTATCAACCCAAAAGACTCATAAATATCAAAGCTTAATATTTTTGGAAGTTGGACTGTTTTTTTTTTTTAGATTTGGCTATCTTAGGAGGATATCTGTTTGTGCAGGTAACTATTACTGTGCAGAATTATTAGGCAACTTAATAAAAACCAAATATATACCCATCTCACTTGTTTATTTTCACCAGGTAAACCAATATAACAACACAAAATTTAGAAATAAACATTTCTGACATTCAAAAACAAAAACAAAAATCAGTGACCAATATAGCCACCTTTCTTTCCGATGACACTCAGACGCCTCCATCCATAGATTCTGTCAGTTACTTGATCTGTTTCCGATCCACATTGTATGCAGCAGCCAACACAGCCTCCAGACACTGCTCCGAGAGGTGGACTCTTCTCCCTCCCTGTAGATCTCATCACAGCCTCCAGACACTGCTCCGAGAGGTGGACTGTTCTCCCTCCCTGTAGATCCCACCACAGCCTCCAGACACTGCTCTGAGAGGTGGACTGTTCTCCCTCCCTGTAGATCCCACCACAGCCTCCAGACACTGCTCCGAGAGGTGGACTGTCTCCCTCCCTGTAGATCCCACCACAGCCTCCAGACACTGCTCCGAGAGGTGGACTGTTCTCCCTCCCTGTAGATCTCACCACAGCCTCCAGACACTGCTCCGAGAGGTGGACTGTTCTCCCTCCCTGTAGATCCCACCACAGCCTCCAGACACTGCTCCGAGAGGTGGACTGTTCTCCCTCCCTGTAGATCTCACATTTTATGAGGGACCACAGGTTCTCTATGGGGTTCAGATCAGGTGAACATGGGGGACATATCATTATTTTTTCTTCTTTTAGACCTTTACTGGGCAGCCACGTTGTGGAGTGTTTGGATGCATGTGATGGAGCATTGTCCGGCATGAAAATCATGTTTTTCTTGAACGATCTCGACTTCTTCCTATACCACTGCTTGAAGAAGGCGTCTTCCAGAAACTGGCAGTAGGTCTGGGAGTTGAGCTTCACTCCATCCTCAACCCGAAAAGGTCCCACAAGTTCCTCTTTGCTGATACCAGCCCATACCAGTACCCCACCTCCACCTTGCTGGCGTCTGAGTCGGAATGGAGCTCTCTGCCCTTTACTGATCCAGCCTCGGGCCCGTCCATCTGGCCCATCAAGAGTCACTCTCATTTCATCAGTCCATAAAACCTAAGAAAAATCAGTATTAAGATATTTCTTGGCCCAGTTTTGACGTTTTATCTTATGTTTCTCGTTGTTCAGCCTTCCTTACCTTGGCCATGTCCCTGAGTATGGCACACCTTGTGCTTTTTGATACTCCAGTAATGTTGCAGCTCTGAAATATGGCAAAACTGGTGGCAAATGGCATCTTGGCAGCTTCACGCTTGATTTTTCATCAATTCGTGGGCAGATATTTTGCGCCTTTTTTTATCAACACGCTTCTTGCGGCCCTGCTGGCTATTTGCCATGAAACGCTTGATTGTTCGGTGATTACGCTTCAAAAGTTTGGCAATTTCAAGACCGCTGCATCCCTCTGCAAAACATCTCACAATCTGTGACTTTTCAGAGTCCGTCAAATCTCTCTTCTGACCCATTTTGCCAAAGGAAAGGAAGTTGCCTAATAATTAAGCACACCTTATATAGGGTGCTGATGTCATTAGACCACACCCCTCCTCATTACAGAGATGCAAATCACCTGATTTACATAATTGGCAGTTGGCTTTCAAGCCTATACAGCTTGGAGTAGGACAACATGTATAAAAAGGATAATGATCAAAATACTCATTTGCCTAATAATTCTGCACACAGTGTATAAGGGTATGTTTCCACGTGGTATATTACATCCGGATTAGCTGCGGATTGGACGTTGCGTACAGCCGCAGCATTTAATCCGTAGCGTCCAGATGTTACAGCATAGTGGAGGAGATTTGAAGAAATCCTCGTCTCCACTATGTGTAGTAAAACGAGGGGGGCTCCCCACGAAACCAGACATGCGGCGCATCTTTTTAGAACGCAGCATGTCTGTTTACCTTGCGGAGATGCTCAGTCTCTGCAAGGTAAATAACCCAATCTATGTATGCGATGCGGTGATGCCGCATGTGTTCAATGAACACATGTAGTATCACCGTGGGTACAGAAGGGGGCGAAGCTTTAGGGCGGAGCGGGGTTTCCGCTCCGTCCAAAGTGCAATGAATACACTCTGTGGAAACATACCCTTAAGGACCTTGTGAAGAAACAGCATTATGTCTTAATTAACCAGACAACTATTTTTAGCAAACCAAGAAGAATAGGCTGTTATCTATACTTTTGCTTGTGTAAGCCTGTAATAGTAACTTGTAAGCTTGTATTCCATATAACATAGCGTTGCTCTTATCTTTGATGACTAGGGCTGTTTGCTGATATGCTAACTATGCATTGTGTTATGGAGCCAGTTTGTTGACTTCGAAAGCAGAGAGGAAAAACAATGCAAATAGATTAAATAATCAAGTAATGCTACTTAGTTACATGCCTCTATATAAAAAAAACTCACAGACAGAGAGAGAGAGAGAGAGAGACAGCCAGAGATTCTGCCAAGACATCCATACATCCAAAAGGACCAGAGATAGGACAGCAGCCATTTTACATCATGGCTCCATGATGAGGGACACCGATCTATCATTCTACAGGAAACAACCTAGTGGTTTTCGGCCCCAGTTGGAAAACTACAGATCTGCTCCATTGACCAATGCTGAATCATGGATACGTTTGGATAAAGCCAGGATTGGGACCTGCTGGCAGCATGGCTTCATGGAGATGTTTGGAGAATCCAGTTTGTGACTCTCGGGTCAACTGGCCTTGTACTTGAATGGACTGTCATCTTTCTAATCTTGTCATTACCTCCTCTCTGTGTGCGTGCCACAGGTGGGTTAGCTAACCCTGGGAGCTCTGAAGTAACAGCTGCCATTATTCCGGCGAGTCAGTGGAAGGGTGAGACTCTGTAATGTGCACCGTCTTGAGGATATTTTGCTGGGACTGTTCTACACGATATCTGCCTGTTTTGTGGTTCAGTGAAGTATTGCCACGCTGTTTTACCCTGACCCTGTGTTGTCTGAGTAGCGTTATGCCCTCGTTAAAGGGAGAACGGGCGTTTGGCGGGACAATCCCTGGTCCATGCGGTTGCAGCTAGCGGACCTTTGCTCCCTGCAACCCCCCATGTCTGCAAAGACCTTGAAGTTGTTAACATTTTTTTAGACTTAGCTCTCTTGAGTTTACCTCATACCTGCCCTGCTGCTGGTCCCCCGGTTCTTCTGTCTATCTATCTGTTGTTCTGTCTATTTATTTATCTATAAGAAGTATAAGAGCCACTAGGCAGACATGAGCTTTGAAATGTCTCTTAGGATAGCAGGGACTGGCCAAAGTAGAACATGAGACCATTTGTTGTGAACGGCACTTTCTGATTGGTGTATGGGCAATTTAAATAAACATGAGTTCTTCCACCTAAAAACGCCCCTGGAAGAAGATAGGCGAAAAACGCATGGGGTGGGAGGCGTAGCTGAACCCTAATGACCATCTTTAGGGCCTCCTCAAATGAGAGGTGGAGGAGAGCAAGGTCTCCAACATCCACCAGCTCTGTGAAGTCGTCATGGAGGACAGGAAGAAAATTTCAGTGGCCACCGGTGAAGCTCTAGTGACCGCCATGCCCAAGAGAGTGCTTGAAAATAATGGTGGCCACACAAAATATTGAAACTTTGAGCACAATTTGGTCATTGTCACTTAGAGATTTACTCACTTTTGTTGCCAGCGGTTTAAACATTGATAGTTGTGTGTTGAGTTATTTAGAGGGCACCAAATTTACAATGTTTTACAAGCTGTACACTGTCTACCGTACATTGTATCAAAGGGTCAGATCTTCAGTGTTGTCCCATGAAAAGATCTAATAAAATATATACAAATGACAGGGGTGTACTCACTTTTGTGATATACTGTACATTTCCTGTTCAGGTGATATCTTCGATTAACCCCCGGCAGTCATGTCCTCTGCAGTCTGTTCTCTCCTGCATTTATATAGACAGCAGACCCGTATAATGTCTCCTGAGGGTGAGTTCTGAAATGGCAAAATACTTAAATAGAAATTACATACCTAATTACTGAAGAATATTGAGTAAATGGAAAGATGTGATCCGAAAGGAAGATCCGCCTGTTAATAAGATCCCGAAGGTATTCTATCTGCTCAAACCAAGCAATCAATGCAGATTGGGTCACTTGTAGGTAATGTGTCATCATCATGGCAGGTCTTTGCCCTCTTAATGATTTCTATCTCTCTCATGCAAAAACAATTAGTTTTTCTATGAAATATTTTTTATTGTGCAAAAGTGGCAAAACATAAAAAAAATAAATGTGGTATTGCTGTAATCATACTGACCCAAAGTATAAAGCTGCCTTATCAATTTTACCACATGCGGAACGTCAATAAAAAAAAAAAAAAAAAAAACAATTTCTGAATTGCTGTTTTTTGTTCATACTGCCTCCCAAAAACGGAATACAAAGCGATCAAAAAATGTCATGTGCCCAAAAATAGTACTAATACAAATGTCAACTTGTCCTGAAAAAAATAAGCCATCACATGACTGTGTTGGCAGAAATATGGAAAAATTATAGCTCTCAAAATATGCTGATCCAAAAAAAGCTTATTTTGCTGCGGGACAGCAGCCAAACATATAAGAGATATAAATTTGGTATCACTGTAATTGCACTGACCTGAAGAATAAAGTCATCTAATCACTTATTCTGCACGAGGAATATAAAAAATAAATAAAGTTAATTCTTCACCTACTGTTGATTTGTTTATTCTGCCTCCCAAAGATCATAGTAAGACTTGGCACACATTTATCCTGCGCTCAGCGCTGAGCACTTAAACTGGGTTTTCCATGTTAATCTCTGAAATATCCTGTATAATGAGGCAAATGGAGGCACTGTGGACGCCATCTGACCTGTGACTTGGCAGTGACAGTCTTTTAAGGCATGCATGTACACTTCTGAAAAGAAGGACAGCGCTAAACAGAGGCCAGACGAAGTCCAGAGTGACTCTGCTTCCTCTTTATAGTGCATGGATCCCTTTAGTGTTTCATCTGAATCACGTCACTCTGAAATTTATATGGAAACCCCAAAGTAAGTGCTCAGTGTAGAGTGCTGGATAAATGAAATCCCAACTGTTATGTTCCCAATAAAAATGTCAACTCAATTCACAAAAACAGCAAGTCCTCACTTAGGTCTGTCATCTGTTAAAGGAAATTCAGGAGGCGTCTATGTTACTGTTAGCGCAAAGGCTCTGTAAAAGCTCTATGGCTCCTTGTCCCCCAAAAGAAATACAGCAAATTCTGCACTCCGAAATCCAAATGAGGAGGAGGAGGAGGTGAGCTGTGACATCAGCTATTGTGAATGGTGGATCCTGTGTTATCTACTGTATATAGAGGTGTTATCAATCATTGTACAGTAGGAGAAGGTGAGCTGTGATATCACCTATTGTGAATGGTGGATCCTGTGTTATCTACTGTATATAGAGGTGTTATCAGTCATTGTACAGGAGGAGGAGGTGAGCTGTGACATCACCTATTGTGAATGGTGGATCCTGTCTTATCTACTGTATATAGAGGTGTTATCAGTCATTGTACAGGAGGAGGAGGTGAGCTGTGACATCACCTATTGTGAATGGTGGACCCTGTGTTATCTACTGTATATAGAGGTGTTATCAGTCATTGTACAGGAGGAGGAGGTGAGCTGTGACATCACCTATTGTGAATGGTGGATCCTGTGTTATCTACTGTATATAGAGGTGTTATCAGTCATTGTACAGTAGGAGGAGGAGGTGAGCTGTGACATCCCCTATTGTGAATGGTGGATCCTGTGTTATCTACTGTATATAGAGGTGTTATCAGTCATTGTACAGGAGGAGGAGGTGAGCTGTGACATCACCTATTGTGAATGGTAGATTCTGTGTTATCTACTGTATATAGAGGTGTTATCAGTCATTGTACAGGAGGAGGAGGTGAGCTGTGATATCACCTATTGTGAATGGTGGATCCTGTGTTATCTACTGTATATAGAGGTGCTATCAGTCATTGTACAGGGAGGAGGAGGAGGAGGTGGTGAGCTGTGACATCAGCTATTGTGAATGGTGGATCCTGTGTTATCTACTGTATATAGAGGTGTTATCAATCATTGTACAGTAGGAGGAGGTGAGCTGTGATATCACCTATTGTGAATGGTGGATCCTGTGTTATCTACTGTATATAGAGGTGCTATCAGTCATTGTACAGGAGGAGGAGGAGGAGGTGGTGAGCTGTGACATCAGCTATTGTGAATGGTGGATCCTGTGTTATCTACTGTATATAGAGGTGTTATTAGTCATTGTACAGGAGGAGGAGGTGAGCTGTGACATCACTATTGTGAATGGTGGATCCTGTGTTATCTACTGTATATAGAGGTGTTATCAATCATTGTACAGTAGGAGGAGGTGAGCTGTGATATCCCCTATTGTGAATGGTGGATCCTGTGTTATCTACTGTATATAGAGGTGTTATCAGTCATTGTACAGTAGGAGGAGGTGAGCTGTGATATCACCTATTGTGAATGGTGGATCCTGTGTTATCTACTGTATATAGAGGTGCTATCAGTCATTGTACAGGAGGAGGAGGAGGAGGTGGTGAGCTGTGACATCAGCTATTGTGAATGGTGGATCCTGTGTTATCTACTGTATATAGAGGTGTTATCAGTCATTGTACAGGAGGAGGAGGTGAGCTGTGACATCACCAATTGTGAATGATGGATCCTGTGCTATCAGCTGTATATAGAGGAATTATTAGTCACTACCATTCTGCTTCTGCTGATTATAAACTGCTATAAAGCTCTTCCAAAAGGACAGTAAGTATAAGTGTAAAAAATCACCAATGGCGCCTATGAAAAATGCAAAAATTATTAATTTTGTTTTTTGATACACAATGATGTAAAAAAAAGTATTGTTTGAAATTATTGAAAAATTAATGTAACTGCAAAATCTGATGAAATCAATAAGTTACGTCCTGATAATCGCTAATCTTTAATCTGACCCGTCTGCCAGAATGGATTTCTTCGGATTTTCTTTCTCACTGCAGAAAACATCCTGAGAGGCAAATTGGCTTTCTATGATTTTATCTGCATGTCACATCAGGAAACTAGATTGTGAGCCGCGCTGTGGGCCGGTGAATGGTGGCCGTGCTGTACCACGCTGCAGAATCTGTCAGTGCTATATAAACCGCAGACTTACTGCTGCATGGGAATATAATGGTCACGTTTACGCTGCATACCGCAGATTACCGATACGGAGCAATTACTTCCATAGTTGAAAGCGCTCCTGCCCTCACCGCGGATCTATGGCAGACGGACACAAAAAGATGTCACTGGGTAATATTACTCTGAATACCCAATCACATATTCACCTCCAGGGGGGACTTCTCATGCATTTCTAAAGAGGTAGTCTTTAAAAAACAGTGCCACCCCTGTGTACAGTCTGCGTCTGGTACTGCAGTTCAGCTCAATTCAATGAATGGTGCGGAGCTGCAATAATACACACCACCTGCAGACAGGTGTGGCGCTACTTCTTTAACCCCTTAGTAACAGAGCCATTTTGCAGCTTAATGACGGGCCAATTTTTACAATTCTGACCACTGTCACTTTATGAGGTTATAATTTTGGAACGCTTTAACGAATCCAGATGATTCTGAGATTGTTTTTTCGTGACATATCGTACTTCACGTTAGTGGTAAAAAATTTTTTATATGACTTGCTTTTATTTATGAAAAAAACGGAAATATGGCGAAAATTTAGAAAATTTTGCAATTTTCAAATTTTTATGCCCTTAAATCAGAGAGATATGTCAAACAAATTTCTTAATAAATAATATTTCCCACATGTCTACTTTACATCAGCACAATTTTGGGAACAAAATTTTCTTTTGTTACGAAGTTGTAAGGGTTAAAAGTTATAAGGGTTAAAAGTTGACCAGCGATTTCTCATTTTTACAACACCATTTTTTTTAGGGACCACATCACATTTGAAATCACTTTGAGGGGTCTATATGATAGAAAATACCCAAAAGTGACACCATTCTAAAAACTGCACCCCTCAAGGTGCTCAAAACCACATTCAAGAAGTTTATTAACCCCTCAGGTGCTTCACAGGAGCTGAAGCAATGTGGAAGGAAAAAATTGACATTTAACTTTTTTTGCAAAAGCTTTACTTCGGAACCAATTTTTTTTATTTTCACAAGTGTTAAAAGAAAAAAATTAACCACAAAATTTGTTGTGCAATTTCTCCTGAATACGCCGATACCCCATATGTGGGGTAAACCACTTTTTGGGGCATGGCAGAGGTCGCAAGGGAAGGAGCGCCGTTTGACTTTTTCAACGCAGAATTGGCTGGATGCCATGTCGCGTTTAGAGAGCCCCTGATGTGCCTAAACAGTGGAAACCCCCCACAAATGACCCCATTTTGCAAACTAGACCCCTAAGGAACTTATCTAGATGTGTGGTGAGCACTTTGAACCCCCAAGTGCTTCACAGAAGTTTATAACGCCCGGGCGTGAAAATAAAAAATCATATATTTTCCACAAACCTGATGGTTTAGTCCCCAATTTTTTATTTTCCCAAGGGTAACAGGAGAAATTAGACCACAAAAGTTGTTGTCCAATTTGTCCTGAGTACATTGATACCCCATATATGGGGGGGACCACTGTTTGGGCGCACGACAGGGCTTGGAAGGGAAGCAGCGCCGTTTGACTTTTTCAAACCAAATTGGCTGGAATTGAGATTGGACACCATGTCGCGTTTGGAGAGCCCCTGATGTGCCTAAACAGTGTAAACCCCC
>JARQOD010008726.1:0-34443 GCA_033576555.1 Oophaga sylvatica
GTTCCAGCATGGCCAGATCGCGCATTGAGCTCTGCAATGCAGATTTGCCTTCCTGAAATGCACATAGTGATACCCACCGGTGGAATCCACGTTAATATTTGGAGCGGTTGTGTGAGCGCGCCAGCAGTAATGGGTACGCTGCATCGGCGCAATCAACTGCAATTTGCGCCGTTATATTCACCACAGAGTGGGGCTCTATGAAGGAATCGCCCGTTTTGCGTTCGTTTGATGAGTCAACGCGGATGGCAAGTGCAGATGTGCACTAGTAGCCTGACTCCCCCTTATTGCCTGCTTCAAAAAAAAATTCAAAACACTAAGGGAGAGGTTTTGGAAGGGTGGAGGTGAGGAGTCATAATTCCATCACCTTTGGACAGTAGCGAACGTGGTTCCTAAAAAGGGCTGGGCAGGGTACTTTGTGAGGGGATGAGGAGGAGGAGGAGTCAATGGAGGAAGAAGAACTCCAGAGGGAGGTAACAAGCTCTGTCAGTTGTAGGCGAGGGTGGGGTGATGCAGGAGGGAGATCGCCTCTTGCAGGGGGACAGCGTTTGTTGGCCAGTGGGGAGTCTGCGACATGGTTGTTTCAGCTGCAGTGCCTGAGGAAACGACCGCCGACGCCCACATTCCCACGTTTGATTATTGGGTGTACACCCTCCTAGACCTCGCTACCGGGAAACTTACAAAGCCTCTCAAGTTGAACGGGAGCATAAAATGGGGAGTACAAGACACACTGGTGCATCCATAATGTTCTCCATTCCAGGGAGCCTGCTGTGCTATGCTTACAAAGCAGTCTTGCGTCGAGCAGTGGGAAGTCGCAAACAAGAGGGGCCAAAGCGCCTCGCCAGGGAAGCCCCAGTAGTTCAAATGTTGAAAGTTTTGCGGCGGGCGCCACAAATGTTACACCTCCAGACGGTCCGTCAGCGGAGGAAAACGTTTCGTAAGTGGTGACAGATACATGTTTTCCCTCCAGTGTACTCCCGATGGCTTTCCCCATTCAGTTTTGGGTCTCTAAGTGGATAATGGCAGAGCTTAGCCAGTATGCATTGGAGGTCTGGTTGCCTGGCCAGTTTATTTCGGGCGGTCTTTAGTGGCAGGTGGGTAGAACAGCCGTGCATGGACTATCTCCGTAATGTAGACCGGCTTCTTTTTGAAAATGAACAAGGCATGGATCTCGCCAGATTTGTTGTGTTTTCGTTAAATAAGGTTGCAACGTTACCATGTTCTCTGTTATGTTCATCTTTTACCACCTGAACTTACTCCTGGGCTACAACACTGGCAGTTGCTGTCAAAGTGTCATGTCCAAGACCAATACAAAGCTTATGTTACTGGATTCGTAATGTCGCTGTTCCCCTGCTGTGGAACGGCAAAAAAGTCATTGTCCTCCACCTGTTGTCTTCTCATCCTGGGCTTCAACACCGCAGTTGTTGCTCGGAAGTGTCATTGGCAGGGTATCATCTGCCCAGACTGGTTACAGACGATCTGTTTCCTGTCAGTGTAAAGTCAATTAGCCTCAAAGTGTCGTGTGTTGCGGTGGGTTAGGATTATGGTGTTGGGTTTAGGGCTTCTATGTGTGCGGGGATATGCAAAAAAGGCTTGTTTCGTTGTGACAATAGGCAATCACCCACTGTAGTATTGGGTTCGGTAACTGCGGCGGCTCGCGGCCTGTCAACTTTAAATTTCCTGGGTACCTTCTGTACCCGCCGGGTTCCAGTACCGTCAGCTGGTTTCCGCAGTGCCTTTGCCCTAGGTGCCTCCATTCGGTTCCGGTTCCAGCAAGTTGTGGTCCTGGTAGTGTTTGAGCACAGGTCCTCCTGTTGAAAACCGTTTGTCCCTAACGTCAGTGGTCCTCGGTTATGCCATTGGTCTTTCCTTTGCTGCCCCTCGGGTTCCAGACAGTAAGGGTCCTGTTACTTGCTTGGCTTTGTACCTTTGCTACCCGTCCGGGTTCCAGTACGTCAACTGGTTCTCCGCAGTGCTTTGGCCAGGGCCTCCTCTCGGTTCCGAGTTCCGCAACGTCTGTGGTCCTTGGTAGTGCTTTGGGCACAGGTAACCTCCTGTTAGTAACCGTTTGTCCCAGTAACATAGCTGGTCAAGGTTGTGCTCAATACAAGATACAGAAAAGAGACACAAGAACAATAAGCAGATCTAAAAATTATGCTCTAAATTATAAGCAGAAAAAGATAAGCAGGTGTTTTGGGGGGGGTCCGTTTCCTCTTGGTGCCCTGGAAAATCCGCTGCTGTGAGGCTAAAGAACACGGACAAATATGTTGTATTTAAATCTTTTGTACAGCAAGAACGGAAGAATAAAAAATTATACTTTGACAGATTCAAGTACAGGATTCTCTGTCACAAATAAAAAATATGATGAAGAAGTGAAGTGAATTGAATAAGAAAAAAGTTTAATAAGAAGAATGAGTAATGTTAACAAAAGAGAATGCAAGAAGTTTAAGAGAGATAAGAAGGTGAAGATGAAGAATAATTTGATGAAAAATGATGCTTGAAGATTATGAAGGGAAAGTGGCAAAGTTAAAAGGTAAGAGCATGGAAGTTGTGAAATATAATTTTTGCCAAAATAAAAAAACGGAAACAAATTGTCAATTCTTCGTCAATCGAAAATCTTTAAAAAAAAAATATTTTGTTTCCATTTGATTGGGTTAAAATTAGCCTTTAATGTCTCCTCAACCTCCCCCAAAAAATTCTACATTTCTTTGTTGTTTTCCTTCATGTAAATTAACCAAAAGGCAGGTGGGGTTTTTTTTAATTCCGATATTTTGTTCCATAGACTTACATTGGATTCCGGTATCGGTATCGGTTTCGGATATTTTTTGGGTATGGCGATCATTCCGATTCGATCTTTTGATATCGGAAAGTTCGCTAAAACCTACTGATAACTTCATATTGTCCTCAGACTTGTCCCAAACATGTGTTTCCTGGTGATTATGTAAGGGTCGGGGCTATAGCGTGACCATGGTCATACAGCATCAGGTTGGCCATCCCCCACAGAAAATAAAGTCATTGCTGTGCGTACGTATTTCAGGTTAGGTCCTTTTGGGCACTTCTTAGACAAGAAGATTCCTTCCCACAGCGACCCCCATCAAAGGAGACAAGTCCTTTGCAATGGAACGTTTCTTTACTTAACTTTGTCAGCATATCCCAGTTGTTAATTTTGGGTTACACATTCTTCCATATGAATTCCTCAACTTTCCTGCATGTGATGTTTCCTTGCAGTAGTGCCCCAGACCGGCCATCTTAGACTGCTTCCCTTTCTCCAGGCTAATCACACTGACAATTCCCTTTGTGCTTTGCCCAGGATAGAGTTATCAGTCACAAAGTTAGGCTGTCTGGAAAGCTCAGACCATCCATACAGTTTCTGTGAAGTTAGAGTCCGTTTTTTCTCACTCCCGAATCTGAACACCTCGGTCGTCCAACTCCAGATATTCGGGCATCCGCCCAGGCCATCATTGGCCACAACTTCTGCATTCTTCTGTCCCATGTCCTACCGTATTTTAACTGTGGATACCTGGGACCAACACTTGCTGAATGTTATGAGGCTGTCGAGCAGTCCTGGACATAGAGCCCATGTGGACACTGAGGGCTCCCTGGCCCCGTTTGACCTAACTTCCTACTTGCTTAGCCTTATTTCTCGGCAGCCCCTCCTATTAATTTAACCCTAAACTAAACCTTTTTCTGACTACAACTAGTGTGCTAGGATGCTCCCCTTCTAGTGGCCATTCCCATGCATTACACTTTCCCTATACTGTACATGAAAATATAGTAAACATCACATTATATACAATGAGGAACAATCAAACATGGAAAGAAAGCGATGGAAATACCAGAAGGATAGCAGTACCATATCATACATGAGGTAGTTACATGTAACATGTAGCAATACCAGTAAGCAAAAAGGCATAAATACAAGGAACATTATTAATTTAACCCTTTACAATTACCATTTGCTCTGTTCTTGACTATTCCCATGCTTTATTAGTGATTCTGCCACAAATAAGTGGCTACAGTTCATATCCATACCCCTTGTGGCAGTTAAGGATGAAGAAAGGGTCAATTTCTGATACTCTGCATATCAGCTTACTAAAGATTCCACAACTCAAGTAGAAGACATTACACACAGTCTCAAAGATGTGTAACTAATATGGGATTTTTTTAACAGCTGCTATATTAGTTTAGGCATATTTATATTTTCCCTTGGAGTCTATTACATTTAGTGAAAAATTATCTATACTTTCAGAAATTAAGTTATTTCCCAAGACAGTCTAAATTAATTTAAATAATTTATTGTACGGAAATATGTTAGTACTAAGCCACGTCATGAAAACACTACACTTTTACAAAACTTTTAGTTGGGGTCTGGATGCTAAGGTTCCACCAAATTTTAAAAGAACAGAATAGATAGGATAATTTGACCCAATTATATGGTACAAATATAAAGTATAGCAAAATATAAAATATAACTTTTATTAAGGTATGTCTAAAATGAATCAAAACATAAAAGTGCATACACTAATGTGCAAGGTGAAAAAAATGCAGAGACAATGGAAGCAAGCAAATACCGTAATACTGGTATGAATTAAACAGATAGATATAAGCAAACCCAATAACCCTATCCCAACTACCAATGGTAAGGTGGGTGGCCTGAACAATGCAGACTCATTAAAGGTGATGTTGCCAACATACGAAAAATCCTCACATATAGGTATCTCAAAGCACCTCTAGAGTGAACCCAGTCATAATGAACTCTCTGGGTAGAAGTGTGATGTCCAAATAACAAAGAGGAGGGAAGAATTCTCGAGTCTGATACAAGCAAATGTCTGATATACCAGCTTCAGATAAAATGTTTACATGTTATAGGGTATTCTTTCATAATGTCACATCAGTAGTAAACAGCACCGCACACTTTTTGCGGGCGCACAATGCTGGAAATAGAGGCAGAGCTCCTGATGTTTTTTTAGCAGCACTCATCTTGTTGGTTCACATGATGCGACCATACCCTAGTCAGTTCTCTTGATGAATCTCTATTAAAGAAACACATCTGGAGTAGTGTTGAGCATTCCGATACCGCAAGTATCGGGTATCGGCCGATATTCGCGTTATCGGAATTCCGATACTTAATTCCGATACTTTTTCAATATCGTATACCGGAATCGGAAGTTCCCATAATTCTTTGAGAGGCAATGTGATTTTAGTCAGCCAATGAGGAATCCTACGAAGTGTGGGCAATCCTGTAATGATGCGGTCATCTTAACTAATGGCATGGCTGTGATTGGCTGCTGAAATGATGTCAGAATGCACTATAAAAGGCGCCGCAGCCATTTTAGCGTCACTGTGCTGTGAACTCAGTTAGGGACAGAACGCTGCTGTGCTGACTCTGAGGGACAGTTAGATATTGCGATTTTGTGTACTACTGTGCTTGAGGCAGGCTAGTTTACCAACCGCTGTGTAAAGCTTCATTTTGCCAGTGTTGTTTTAACAGCTCTGTGCAAGGTGTGTGTGTGACAGTGCAGGTGACGCTGCAGTTTGCTCTGCATCCACCGCTGTTTGTAGGCATCTGCACGTGTCACTGATCTTTTTTTTTTTTATTTTATTTAGTGGAACTGGTGCAGCTCATTATATTAGAAAAAAATCAAATCTATTAGTGTGACGTGCTTCATCGTATACAATACATTGGTTGCAAACACTATAGAAGTACAGAAAGGAGCTTTTCACAGATAGTGAATAGTTGTGTTTCAGTGTTCACTGCAGTCTGTGAGGTTTTGATTTTTTGAGTGCAGATCACGCTCCAGTTAGTTCTTCAACCACTGCTGGTTGTAGTCTGCTGAGCGTGTGTCACTGCCTCATCCTTCACATTTTTCTCTAATTGGTGCTGCTCCATTTTAGTGGAAAAAAATCTAATCTATTAGTGTGACGCGCTTCCATCCGTATACAATACATTGGTTGCAAACACTATAGAAGTACACAAAGGAGTAGCCTTTCACAGATTGTGGACAGTTGTGTTTCAGTGTTCACTTCAGTCTGTGTTTTTTACTTTTTTGAGTGCACATCACGCTCCAGTTACTTGTTCAAGCACTGCTGCTTGTACTCTGCTGAGCGTGTCTCAGTGGCTCATCCTTTTCATTTATCTCCAATTGGTTCTGCTACATTCCATTTAAAAATAAATCTAATCTATTAGTGTGACGCGCTTCCATCCGTATACAATACATTGGTTGCAAACACTATAGAAGTACACAAAGGAGTAGCCTTTCACAGATTGTGGACAGTTGTGTTTCAGTGTTCACTTCAGTCTGTGTTTTTTACTTTTTTGAGTGCACATCACGCTCCAGTTACTTGTTCAAGCACTGCTGCTTGTACTCTGCTGAGCGTGTCTCAGTGGCTCATCCTTTTCATTTATCTCCAATTGGTTCTGCTACATTCCATTTAAAATAAATCTAATCTATTAGTGTGACGCGCTTCCATCCGTATACAATACATTGGTTGCAAACACTATAGAAGTACACAAAGGAGTAGCCTTTCACAGATTGTGGACAGTTGTGTTTCAGTGTTCACTTCAGTCTGTGTTTTTTACTTTTTTGAGTGCACATCACGCTCCAGTTACTTGTTCAAGCACTGCTGCTTGTACTCTGCTGAGCGTGTCTCAGTGGCTCATCCTTTTCATTTATCTCCAATTGGTTCTGCTACATTCCATTTAAAATAAATCTAATCTATTAGTGTGACGCGCTTCCATCCGTATACAATACATTGGTTGCAAACACTATAGAAGTACACAAAGGAGTAGCCTTTCACAGATTGTGAATAGTTGTGTTTCAGTGTTCACTGCAGTCTGTGAGGTATTTTTATTTTTATTTTTTTTTAAATGCAGATCACGCTCCATTTACTTCTTCAACCACCGCTGCGTGTACTCTGCTGAGTGTCTGTCACTGGCTCATCCTTGTCATTTTTCTAAAATTGGTGCTGCTTTATTCTATTTAAAATAATTCAAATCTATTACAGTGACATGCTTCCATCCGTATACAATACATTGGTTGCAAACAATATAGAAGTACACAAACGGGCCTTTCACAGTACTGAACATGGGTTTTTAATTTTTAACTAAAATATGTATTTTTTCAAATGACACAAATATAAGTAATGTTGAAGAGGAATAGTCCTACATCCATTGTTTGCACAATATTACAGGTGTACATCATGTCCCTTAATCAACAATGTATTATTATATTTACTTGTATGCTTTTATTTAAAAGCCAAGAACACAGAAGGATAACCTTCGCACTGCAGCTGTTGTCAAAGTTCAACCCACATTATGCACTTCCAACATTGCAGCATTTGAGGCATGATGTGAGTTGGATTGGTCAAAGTTATGGAGTGAGAAGGTTCACCATCAGTACCTATAGCATAAGTATGCTTTTGTGTTAGCATTTGTGTTAGACATGTGGATATCTGCCATAATATGTCACAATTATTTAGTTACAGATTTGTTACCAACACTAATCATTGAATGGTTTTAAATTTGACGTTTCACTTGTTTACAGCTTAGAAATAAGGGTGTAGCCTGATATCTATGTGTAGCACTAGCCACTTTAACATGTCATGTTTTTTTCAACATGTGTAGCTAGGTAGCAGTAATTTTTGCCGGACACACAGCAGGGGAACAGCAGGCGTTACTGAACCCCACTATCACTATAGCTTGTGTATTGGTCTGTGGACACGACACTTCTGAGCAGCAACTGGCAGTGTTGTAGCCCAGGGAGTATAGCTCAGGTGGTAGAAAGATGAACATAACAGGAGACATGGAAAACGTTGCCAACCAGTTAGTTAATCTGAAACCGGACAGGCAAATTCAGGCGAGATCCATGCCTAGTTCATTTTCAGAAAAGTAAGCCGTTCTACATTATCGTAGGATAGTCGCATGCAACGGTCTGTTAGTACACCACCTGCAGCAGTAAAGACGCGCTCCGATAATACACTGGCAGCAGATCAAGCCAGCACTCCAATGCATACTGGCTAAGCTCTGGCCATGTATCCAGCTTAGAGACACAAAACTTGAATGGGGAAGAGCCATCTGAGAGTACACTGAGAGGGCAAGACATGTAGTCTGTCACCATCTTACGGAAATGTTGCCTCCTGCTGACTGGAGCCGTCTCGGATGGTGTAGACATTGGTGGCGCTGCCACAAAACTTCGACACATTTGGAACATACTGTTCTTGCCTGTGCAGAGGCGCTGCTTGTGCTCCCTCTTGTTGCAGAGCTGTCTCCACTGCCTCGACGCACAGAGCTGCTTTGTAAATCAGTAGCAGCAGCAGTGCTCTCGGCTGGAATGGAGAACATTATGGATTGCACCAGTGTGTCTTGGTACTTCCGCATTTTACGCTCCGGTTCAACGGTGTGATGAGGCTTTGTAAGTTGTCCGGGTAGCGAGGGTCTAGGAGGGTGTACACCCAATAATCAGACGTGGTGTGAATGTGTTCGATGCGGCGGTCGTTTCTCAGCCACTGCAGCATGAAATCAACCATGTGCTGCAGACTCCCAACTGGCCAAGAAACGTTGTCCCCTGCAAGAGGCGTCATCTCCGCCTGCTGTGCATCACCCCACCCTTGGTCTACATACTGACTAGAGCATTGTCTACCTCCCTCTGGAGCGATGTCTTCCTCCTCCATTGACTCCTCCTCATCCTCCTCACAAAGTCCTTCAAATACATATAAATTTACAAAATTTAAAACTCAAAATTTAAAAACTTTGTATCATAATTCTGTAACATCAGTTTATGGAAACACAATAGCATTACAAAAGGATAGACAAAAAATGTACATTATGTGCTTTGTAAATACATTAAAAGTTTGTAATGGTTATGAAAATATAGACAGCGACTCTGGAGGTTCAATTGTTGATACAGCATGGTACTTTGAAAGTCCTCCAGCCCTTTGTGAGGAACCACGTTGCGCTGACTGTCCAGAAGGTGATGGAATTTGTGACTCCTCATCCTCCACCTCTTCCAAAACCTCATGCCTTAGTGCTTGCAGTGTTTTTTGAAGCAGGCAAATAAGGGGGACAGTCAGGCTGACTAGTGCATCATCTGCACTCGCCATCCGCGTTGACTCATCAAACGCACGCAAAACGTGGCAGATATCCTTCATAGAGTTATTCGCCACTCATTACACTGGCAGTGGCTGCCCATTCATTATAGGATCCAATTCTAATTACTGGTTCTCACCAACAAAGCTCTCCACAGCGCATCACCCCCCTACATCTCCTCCCTTATTTATATTTATCGGCCTAACCGACTGCTGCACTCTGCAAACGACCTTCGACTAACCTCTGCACTAATCCGTACCTCCCACTCCCAACTCCAAGACTTCACCCGCGCTGCGCCAATCCTCTGGAATGCTCTACCCCAAGAAATTAGGACTATCCGCAATTTGGATGGTTTCAGGCGCTCCCTCAAAACACATTTGTTCACAGTGGCCTATCACATTCACTAATCAAAGTCATTCTATGTGTAATTCTGTGTGTGTAGCCCATTCACTATCTCCATGCATCCCTCACTTCCTTAAAATGGCTGGACCATCATTGTAAAAACACCATTGTATATAAACACCTGTACTTTGTATCTCCCCACCTCATTGTAGATTGTAAGCTTTCACCAGCAGGGGCGGCTGATTTTGCTTTAATTATTGTATTGTTAACGTTGTTACTTATGACTTGTGTTTTGAAACTGTTAAACTGTAAAGCACTGCGGAATATTATGGCGCTATATAAATAAATAATATTATTATTCTTATTATAGAGGCCCACTCAGTAGTGGTGAAGTGTGAATGGCGCAAATTGCGAGTTGACTGCGCCTGATGCAGCTGATACTCCATTACTGTTGGCTGCTGCTCACACAACCGCTCCAACATATGTAACGAGGAATTCCACCTGGTGGGTACGTCACATATGATGCGATGTTCATGAAGGTGAAATCTGCGTTGCAGAGCTGCAATCAGCGATCTGGCCATGCTGGAACGTCGCAAGTGAGCGCACTCTAGGCGGACCTTGTGCAGCAGTGCATCAAGATCGGATAGTCCCTCAAAAAACTCTGCACGACCAAGTTGAGCACATATGACAGACATGGTATGTGAGTGAGGTTGCCAAGGCCCAGAGCTGACACCAGATTTCGGCCATTGTCACACACTACCAAGCCTGCCTGTAGATTCTCTTCCAAAAACCACACGTCGCTCTCCTGCTTTATGGCATTACAGAGCTCCTGCGCTGTGTGGCTAAGATTCCCCATGGAAATTAATTTCAGGATGGCCTGTTGACATTTGGACACGGCTGTGCTCATATCGGTCGCAACAGGTAAACGTTCACGGGTCCATGTGGAGGTAGACCGTGACGGCTCCTGCAGCGATGATTCTGAGGAACTGGAATAGGAGGAGGAATCAATGTGTACAGACTTGATTCCTGCAATCCTTGGAGTTGGCAGAACATGTACAGCGCCACTCGCAAGATCAGTACCCGGCTGCACAACATTGACCCAATGGGCAGTGAGGGAAAGGTATTGTCCCTGGCCATGGGTGTTAGAACCCTCTTGTTAGGTTTTGTTTCAGTTTGCTGGTCACATGACCTTTTTTCCCTATTTAGTCTGGCTCCGCCCTTCTGGCTTTGCTTGACTTCATTGTATTATCTACTGTTAAGCTAGCCTGGTGCTTAGGTGCCTTAATCTGTCAGTTTTGCTTGATGTTAGGATCACAAAGTATTTATTTTTCTGTTTAATTATCCATGCTACAATTTATGTTAGGAGGTCTTTTCTCACAGTCCCTAGATCTTGTAGGGATTACTCCCTCGCAACTATAGGTCTTCGTTCACACTAGATGAGGACTTTAGCGGGTCTGGTCGCAGGATCAGGTTCCCGTTACATCGTAGGGATTCAGCTTAGTTGTATTGTAGGGACAGAATTCCCTTCTTTCCTTACTGGTTGTAGCAGATCATAACAATGGGTACTGGTCCACGCATCGGTGGTCAGGTGGACCTTGCTACTGAGGGCTTTTAGTAGCGCATGTTTAATTTTTCCCTCAACATGCTTTTGCAGACCAGGGACGGCTTGCCTGCTGAAATGAAATCGGCTTGGCACATTGTATTGTGGGATTGACAATGATATTCAGTTACGGAAACTGTCTGTCTCCACCAGCCTGAATCACAGCATTTCAAGGGACAGGAGTTTTGCAATGCCAGCATTCAGAGCCTGTGCTCGTGCATGGTTTGCGGAGTATGGCCGTCTTTTATCCCATGCCTGTGCTACCGATGGCTGTTTTGTGGCCTGGGAGTGTGAGGATGACAGGGAACTTGCTGCTGTGTGTGGAATAACAGTTTGTCTCTGGACAACAGTGGCCGAGGTTCTTCCATGGCGATCCTGTGAGGAAGCATAACCAGCTGTGTGTGAGCTCGATGAAGAGGCTTCAACACAACCTGAAGATGTAGGTGCTGCTGTAGGTTGGCCTACATCTCTAGTGTGTCTTTGTAACTCAACTACGTGCTTTGTCCGCACATGTTTCCACATATTTGTGGTATTGAGGTGACTGACACTTTTAGCTATTTTTAATTTTTGATTACACAGCTTGCATTTCACATAGCAAATATCATGTGCAAGTGTGTGAAAAAAGGACCACGCAGTGCAAGTCCTGGGAGCGCACGTTTTGACTTTTGGAAGACAACTGCTCCGAACAGGTGCCAAACTGGAGGCTACAGGCAACCGAGTCTGCAGCCTAACTCTCCCTCCTGTTTGTACCGTTGGGGCAATGTCTTCCTCTATCTTCCTTCTATCACTAACCATTTCTCTAGGCCTCTCCCAGCTTTCAACCAAAGTACTGGTTCTCACCCACAAAGCTCTCCACAGTGCAGCACCCCTCCTACATCTCCTCCCTCATTTCTATCTATCGGCCTAACCGACTGCTGCGCTCTGCAAACGACTTTCGACTAACCTCTGCACTAATACGTACCTCCCACTCCCGACTCCAAGACTTCTCCTGCTCTACGCCAATCCTCTGGAATGCTGTACCCCAAGAAATTAGGACTATCCACAATTTGCATGGTTTCAGGCGCTCCCTCAAAACACATTTGTTCAGAGCGGCCTATCACATTCACTAATCAAAGTCATTCTATGTATTCTGTGTAAGTGTGTGTGTGTCTCTAGCCCATTCACTATCTCCATCCCTCAGTCCCTTAAGATGGCTGGAACATCATTGTAAATGCACCATTGTATATAAACACCTATACTTTGTATCTCCCCATCTCATTGTACATTGTAAGCTGTCACGAGCAGGGGCGACTTATTTAGCTTAAATTATTGTATTGTTAACGTTGTTACTTATGACTTGTGTTCTGAAACTGCTAAACTGTAAAGCGCTGCGGAATATGATGGCGCTATATAAATAAATATTATTATTATTCCTCTGAGCTGCTCCCACCACCTTCCTGTTCCTCATGCCATGTTGGGTCTTGGACCTCATCATCTCCACTACCCTCTTCCAACACCTGCTGTTGGGTGGTCTGGCCAGCACCATGCTCAACAGAAACTGGCACCTGGGTCTCATCATCATCAGATGCGTTCTGCGGTGTGCTGACCATCGGCACTGTCTCACCCGCCTCTTCAGATTCAGAGAGACACAGCTGTTGCGCATCACTGCATACTCCCTCTTCACATTACAGAATGCTGCTTGGCTGGGCCCCTGTTTGCAAGCCAATAGATTCTGAGAACAGAAGCAGACACTCAGCTGGCTCCTGTACAGAACTCTCTGACTGCCTGGGCAATTTGCCAGGCGGTGAAGAGACAGATGGTTGCCCAACAGTGCTGTGGTCCTGAGAGGAGGTGGAAGCAATTGAAGTCGATGCATTGGCTGACATCCAAACAACAACGGCTTCAATTTGTTCTTCCCGCAGCAGGGGGGTACTCCGAGCTCCTACAAAAGTGCGCATAAAGGAACGCTCACGGGGAAAACTGGTGGATGCTGTGTCACTGGGGGCCGCAGCAGCCACAGAATCCCCACGTCCTCTCCCTGAAGAAACTCCACGACCACGTGCCTTACTCCCTGCCTTCTTCATCTTGGTAGATTGATAAAGAAAGTCTGAAAAGTTATAAGGTCTAAGTGTGGTTATTCCGCAGAGACTGCAGTGAACACTGCACACAACTGTTCACTACCCAATGCGTCTCAGCAGGAAGGCAGTCTGTGCGTCAAAACAAAGGCACAAGCATACATCCATGTACCCTGTTTATAAAGCTATATAAAAAAAATTATGTAGTAGTGACGCACACTTTATTGAGGTACAGTATTACATCGCAATTCACCATCTGTGGCTATGCAGTCTCATCTATATATACCTTATCTATCTGTTGTCATGCTTCCAAGTCGACAGTCACAGTCAGCCATAAATAGCAATTTTCACTATGCACTATGCACTTTTTAAAGGTTATGTTTGTTAATAAAAATGATTATTGCCACATATTATGAGTATTACATGATGGAAATTGTATAATTTTGTATAAAATATTTAGTGACATTATTCAGCAAATGGAACATTTTAGTAATATCACAGATAACTTGTAATGCTGATGATGTTTTGAAGTCAGACATTCATTGTCTATACAATAAAAATGGTGTACATACTGTTACTTATCCATCATTAATGGATTCAGATATGTACTTGTATGCTTTTATGTACAACCGTATAGCAGATTCCTTAACTAATTTATTTTGTAGTTTGCATTGCTGTTCAACATGTTAATGTATGTGTTTATGTTTGTCAATTCTTTATTTATCTAGATATTAGTTTAAATGAAATCATCATCTTATGGTAGTAAAGGTTATCTTTCTCTTGTTTGAAGTATAGACATTTAAAATTGACAGGTAACAAGGAAATTACTTGATCTAGTATTTAAACATCCTCCTTGACCCTGGGCTCCAACACCGCCAGTTGTTGCTCGGAAGTGCTGTTAGCACAGTCAACACTTGCTCCTGTGTTACTGGGGTTCAGTAACGTCAGCTGGTCCTCGGTTGTGCCATTGGCTCTTTTCCTTCTGCTGCCCCTCCGGGTTCCAGCACAGTCAGCTGGTCCTCGTTACTTGCATTGGCTCTTGTACCTTCTGCTACCCGTCCGGGTTCCAGTACCGTCAACTGGTTCTCCGCAGTGCCTTTGGCCTAGGTGCCTCCATCTCGGTATCCGAGTTCCAGCAACGTCTGCTGGTCCTTGGTAGTGCTTTGGAGCACAGGTACCTCCTGCTTAGTAACCGTGTCCCAGTAACATCAGCTGGTACAAGATTGTGCTACAAATACAAGATACGGAACAAGAGACACAAGAACAATAAGCAGAAGATCTAAAAGCAGAAGAACATGAAGTATAAGACCAAAATGAAGAGCAAAATATATGCTCTAAATTCTAAGCAGAAGAAGACTAAGCAGTGTATGGGGGTGAGTCCGTTCCTCCTCGTGGTGCCCCTGGAAAATGCCTGCTGCTGCAGGCTAAACTGAACACGGACAAATACTGTTGTAATTTAAATCTTTTGTGACAGCAAGAACGGAAGGATGAAAAATTCATACTTTGACAGATTACAAGTACAGGATTCTCTGTCACAAATAAGAATATGATGAAGAAGATGAAGCAGAATATGAATAAGAATAATAGTTTAATAAGAAGAATATGAGTAATGTTAACAAAGATGAATAGCAAGAAGTTTAAGAAGAAGATAAAGAAGGTGAAGATGAAGAATAATTTGATGAAAAAGATGATGCTGCAGAAGATTATGAAGGAGAAAGTGTGTGAAAAGTTAAAAAGGTGAAGATGAAGAGCATGGAAGTTGTGTAATATACATATTTGCCAAAATATAAAAAACGTTAACATTGTCAATTTCTTCGTCAATCCGAACATCTTTAAAAAAAAAATATTTATGCTATTCCATTTGATTGGGTTAAACATCTATGCCTTTAATGTCTCCTCAACCTTCCCCAATACATTCTACATTACTCTTTCTTGTTTTCCTTCATGTACAATTAACCAACAAGGCAAGAATGGGTTTTTTTTAATTTCGATATTTTGTTCCCATAGACTTACATGGGACTTCCGGTATCGGTATCGCCGATATTTTAGTGATATCGGCGATACCATTCCGATTCCGATACTTTAGGATATCGGAAAGTATCGCTCAACTCTAATCTGGAGATATATAATGAGATAATCCACCTTGATGACAGACTGGGCTTTTCTGTTCGCATGGACAACAAACTCCTGCCTACTGCGGTGAGACTGTTCCTTTATTATTATGATGACCATAGAATAACATTGGTCTCATTTGATGTGTAAGATGATATAATGAAAGACACACATGTCTTTCTATGCTATTTTGGCTGCATATTTAATCCCTAGGCATCACTCCTTTCCTGTAATAAAACAAAAATAAAAACGGACGTTATTACCCACTCTACTGAAGCATGGTTTCCTGTAACAAAACCAAAGTAAAAAACAACCATATCCCTGACCTGTATGTCATTCTGTCCCACACCATAATCCAAGTCTGGGGATAACAGTTTTGAACCTGAACGGTGCCAAGATGCGACCGTCCAGGCTGAGAACAACTAAGGAATGAGCTGCATCATTGTCTATGACGTCATTGAGGTTTCTGCTGGTCACTAAGGCTGCATTCCCAGCTGGGCCCCTGAACTGTGGTGGCCTTGGTTAGATCAGTGCAAGCACAGTGAGAAAAGTTTCACGATGCAGCACTGATCTCACTGAGGTACTCTCGATGTTGCCGCTAGTCACTGACGCTGCACACAGCAGCTCATTTATCAGTGGTTCTCACCCTGGATGGTCACATCTTGGCACTGTCCAGGTTGAAAACTAGTAATCCACAGTCATGGATTACAGCGTGGGATAGAACGTTGGACAGGTGAGAGATATTGTTGTATTTTATTTTTGTTTTATTACAGGAGATGAGGAATTCAATGGAATGGACGTTAGATGAGCATAACTGTGTTTGTTATCATTAGTAAAAAAGGAAAAGTGTGTTTTGTTTTTATTTCAAATAAAAGACTTTATTCTTGCTGTGTGTTCATTTACCATACAATTATAGGATTAGTATGGAGAGGTGTCTTACAGACACCTCTCCATTACTAAGCTGTGGGCTTGATATCACAAGACAAAACAAAGGTGACATCAACCCCACAAATATGAAACTCACGGGAAGTGGGAAGAGCCGGGCAAAATGCTAGAATTGGCGCATCTAATAGATGTGCCTTTTCTGGGGCAGCTGCGGGCTGCTACTTTTAGCCTGGAGTGCAATATCCATGGCCTGAGAATACCATAGCCAGAGAATACCAGCCCTCAGCTGTCGACTTTAGTAAGGATGGTTGTCAAAAATGGGGGAATGCCACAGCATTTTTTTAAATTATTTATTTAAATACTGTATATACCCATGTATAAGCCGAGATTTTCAGCCCATTTTTTAGGGCTGAAAGTCCCCCTCTCGGCTTATACGCGGGTCATATACGGGAGTCGGCGGGGGAGGGGGATTGGGGGTGTCGGATTATACTCACCTCTCCGTCACCGCGGTCTCTGCAGCCCCCCTGCTTCTCCCACAATCTCCGGCTCCTTCCTGCACATATTCATGACTTTAATGAGCGGTAGCACGTGACCGCTGCAGGACTGAAGCGCTGCGGAGAGCGCCGGGAGAAGAGGAGAGGCTGCAGGGATGCGCGGCGGAGGGGTGAGTATAGCGATATTTACCTGTCCCTCGGTCCACCGCAGCGCACTGCTCCCTCGGTCCGACTCCTCTGTGTGTGAATGATGAGGCAGAGGGCGCGATGACGTCGTTAGTGTGCGCCCCGCCCCCTGCCTGATCATTCATACACAGAGGAGTCGGACCGAGGGAGCAGTGCACTGCGGTGGACCGAGGGACAGGTAAATATCTCAGGTGCCGGGGTCCTGAGCGAGCGGTGACACCCCCGCCTGCTCAGGACACCAGCACCTGGCCCCCAGCGACGAGAGGTGAGTATGTCATTTTTTTTTTTTGCAGCAGCAGCAGCATATGAGGCCTAATAATATGGGGCATAATTGTGCAGCATATGGGGGCATAATCTGGAGCATATGGGGCATAATCTGGAGCATATGGGGGCATAATATGGAGCATATGGGGGCATAATCTGGAGCATATGGGGGCATAATATGGAGCATATGGGGGCATAAACTGTGGAACATATGGGGCATAATCTGGAGCATATGGGGGCATAATATGGAGCATATGGGGGCATAAGCTGTGGAACATATGGGGCATAATCTGGAGCATATGGGAGCATAATATGGAGCATATGGGGGCATAGTATGGAGCATATGGGGGCATAATATGGAGCATATGGTGGCATAAGCTGTGGAACATATGGGGCATAATCTGGAGCATATGGGGACATAACATGGAGCATATGGGGGCATAAGCTGTGGAACATATGGGGCATAATCTGGAGCATATGGGGGCATAATATGGAGCATATGGGGCATAATCTGGAGCATATGGGGGCATAATATGGAGCATATGGGGGCATAATATGGAGCATATGGGGCATAATATGGAGCATATGGGGCATAATATGGAGCATATGGGGCATAATATGGAGCATATGGGGGCATAATCTGGAGCATATGGGGGCATAATCTGGAGCATATGGGGGCATAATCTGTGGATCATACGGGGGCATAATCTGTGGAATATATGGGGGCATAATCTGGAGCATATGGGGGCATAATCTGTGGAGCATATTGGGCATAATCTGTGGAGCATATGGGGGCATAATCTGTGGCGCATCATATGGGGCATAATCATTTTTCACCCTAGGCTTATACGCGAGTCAATAAGTTTTCCCAGTTTTTTGTGGCAAAATTAGGGGGGTCGGCTTATACACGGGTCGGCTTATACATGAGTATATACGGTACTTAAAAAAACAGCATGATGACCCGTTTATTCTTAATAACCAGCCTTGCTAATGCTGACAGCTGAGGGTTGCAGCCCTCAGCGGTCAGTTTTGCCTAGCTGGTTATTAAAATTACAGGGGAACTCAAGCGGTTTTTTTTTTTTAAAATTATTATTTAGAGCGCAGGAGCCAGCTGATGAATACTCCCATAAGGCGTGCCTGCTCTCACTGCTATTAGCAGCAGGCATAGGCTGATGGTATCAGTAGACCGATCAGCAGACACCAGTGACCGGAGCTAAACTTTTTACCTCCGATTACAGCTGCGGGTTCACTCTGTCACTTGACAGCATGGGAAAAGCAGCTGTCTGGCCGGCAACAATGATTTTACTGCAAATCAGAAGCACTGTTTGCTGCACTGCCATGCACATGACAGCACGGCAAACACAGGGTGTAACACAGCCTTCCAGTGAAGTCCGTGTTCGGTGTCTGTACCCAAACAGTTCGTGTTTGGTATTGACGCAGAACTTTACTGTTCGGGTTCGCCCATCTCTAACCAGAAGTTGGTTACTCAGAGCAATGTTGATTTTTAAAGCGCAGCATGTTCTTTACAATATACTTATGAAGTACTCACCAGGTTTCTACTACACCATCTCAGAGAAGCATGATAAGGGGCTGAGTCCATAAGTCCAGCCATGTGTTACTTAATGAGCTGCTTGCAGCACTTTAGATAAAATCACTGTTTTCTCTGCTGTAGATCTAACAGTTCTCTAAATACTGAGCTCTGTATATCCCCACGCACACCACTGATTGGCAGAAAGCTGTCAATCAGTGGTGAGGATGGGGTAATACAGAGCTCATGGATATGGAGGACCAAATGGCAGCAGGTTTACTATTCCTTTAATAATAATTTCCTGCTGATAACACAGTGATTTTAAAACTATAACAAGCAGCCTATTAAAGTAAATGATACATCGTTGGGAATAGGGTCTCTGTCCTTACATTATGCTGCTCTCAGATTATGTGACAAAACTTGGTGACATATTTCTTTTTTAATTGACCTGACTAAAACTAAAAGCATACATAGGGAGAAATATTGGCTAATCTTGGTATTGTACTGCGACTATTCCCTTATTCCTGCAAATCCAATCATCTGATTCCAGAATTGTCTATCAACTTCTCTTAACCCTAAAGAATTATGATTGCTGCTCTGGGTAAGTTAAACAAAATTTATTAGAATGCCATTAAGCTGGAATTTGGTGTATGGATTTATTAAAAAGAATATAAACTCATATTTATGGTTAGACAGCCCTTAAAAATAAAACCGAAGACAAAACAAAACATTTACACAAAATTTATAAATACCCCTTTCATTTATTGGTATTCATTGTAATTTAACTAATTCCTAACTTTTTCTCCTGGTCAGGTTTAATGGATTGTCTTATTCTATTAAATGGATAACATTTCAAAGTGATTGCAAGGACAAGCAACTTTGTAATATACCTCTTTAAAAGGTTACCTCTATTCTCGAGAAAGGAGGGATTTTTAATTCTATTGGTTTAAAGCTCTATTCTAAGTTCACGACCATCTCAGAGGTTTCAATGCTCTTATAAACTGTTTGCTGTACATTTGCAAGCACTGCTGTGAAGCTGGCCAGACAGCTGGATCCATCCAGCTTCAGTGCCCCTGTGCTCCTTTAATGCTGTAGAGCAAAAGTCTCCAACCTTTAGCTCGGGGGCCACATGTGGCTCGCAGGCCCGTGATATGTCTACTAGTTGGTTGAAGTCTAGAGATAGTGACGTTTTTGAGTAGCCCCACACAGAAGAGCAGATCTGAATACTCATATACTAGTTAAGGGGTTGATAAGTAATTGGTAAGCTGAATATTGGATGATTCTACCAGTTAGAGGGGTGTTAGAAGCTCGATGGATAGTATGGTGAGTGTACTTAATTTAAGAATACTGAATTGGGGTAAAGTGGGCACTTCTGGATCAAAACATATTGCCTGTAAAGTATCGGTTTGCCTTTTGAGGGTAAGCTTTTGGCTGTCTTCTTACCAGGTCATGGGTATAACTAGTTTAGGGGGAAGGAGGTGCTGAATTTGGCTCACGACCATCTAACAGAGCTGAATGTGGCTCTTGTAGTAAGAAATGACCACTGCTGTAGAGGAAAATCTGCCTTTGCTAACACCATCGGAAATCACACAGTTAGGACCAGCAGCTTGGCCATGTCCTGGCCCAAACTGTAACTAATACTAGATCAGGGCTTGCAGTATTATCAAAGCAATGTTTTCATTTCTCTAGTTTTAGATTTGAAATCATTTAGATGACCCATTAGGAAACATTACTGTACTTTTAGAAAAAAATAGTTAATATCCTTAAAAACTCAAATTTGATTATTAAGTTTCTTATATGGCATCCATAAAGACACAAACCATTATACTTAAGTGATATTGCAATTATCATTAAACTTACTTTAGAAAGAAGTTTGATATGAAGTAATGAATAATTGTACTTGCAAAGAAAGTCTTACTTCTCTAATGCATGAGGTGGGTTGTGTAATTATAAAAATGTATTTCAGTTAAAAAAAATCAAACGGCAATTAAAAAGGAACATGCTGATCGTGGCTTTGACTTCAGTTTTGAAAAATACCAATGTGATTTGGAACTGTGAGGTGTTTTTAGGCTTGTTTCAAACTGAGAAGTATTTGACATTACTAAGTTTCCTCGAAAATTATATACAGAGCTTTATGGCACTCTGCTGAAGGATCACGAACCTTCACATAGATACAGTGCTGTCCTGTTTGCATTTGACTTGTGATTTTCCTTGCTTGATGGAATTCACTAATCTCTGTAGCTAACATTCAGATTCTTTGCCAATGCATATTAAGCACCATAACAATACAGTATTGACGCACATCTGCTGGACTTCTGGAACAACTGATCTGCAATGGAAGCAAAAGTTTGAAAACAATAATTGCCGCTCTATGTCCCAGTTGTTAGGTTGTCGGTCAAGTAAAAACTTTAACACTTGGAACTTGGATAACACTATGTGATTGATTGGAAAATTAACATGTAAAAATAAACATGTTTTTTACTACATTTTTAAAAGTTGTAATAGCAAAAATTATGTATTTAAAAATAATCTGAAATGAATACTGCATTTGTTGGGAAAAAATGTAAACATTACAAAAAATAAAAAGTTACTAAAAATGGGAACATTGCATCTGGTCTTGACATTCCAACATATCCTAAACCTGTTAGATGTTTGCAGAGTAAATCATGTTCTAATTGTAGTACAGTATACCTTTAAAAATAACAGTTCAATGCTGTGAGAGGAAAGGCTGATGAGACTGAACAGTTGGGCTTATTCGTTGTACCCCTTTTGCAGAAACTTTTTATTAATTTTTTGTTTTTAATTGAATATAAGTTTAGTTTCTATAGCGTTCAGGAATTGGATGGTTCCAGCTGAATTTACGGTATGTTTTATTAGCCGGTGAGAAAATATAAATAAGCAAGTGGTGGATACTTATATCAGATTCTCAAGATTTGGCCGGGGTCACACTTGCGAGTGTGATATGAGAAACTCGTGCGAGTCTCTCGCATCAATACCCGGCACTGCCGACGGCACTCGGGACCGGAGTGTGTGGCTGCATGTATTTCTATGCAGCCGCACACTTCAGTCCAAGTGCCGGCGGCAGTGCCGGGTATTGATGCGAGAGACTCGCATGAGTTTCTCACATCACACTCGCAAGTATGATCCTTGCGTTAGAGAGAGGTACTCAGTAGAGGAGTGGAATTTTGTCAGGGTTAACAAATATGCTTAACGTTGGAGGAGAAACGATTAGCAATAGCTCCTGCTTTTTTACTAAGGTACAAGTGGTCTCCTTATTTAACCTTTGTCCAACTGAAGGGGTTTGAGGATATCTCCAACAAGGCTGACATAATTGTCTGGCTCCAATGGGTGAAAATAATGTCCCAGTTTTAAATTAGTGAAAAAAGTGTGAAAAGGATGCATTCTTATAACAAGTGTTAGTATGTATATGAGTGAATAGTTATAACAGACACCTAATCTGCTGTAACTTTCAGAGTTATTTGTTATATATAGTCTGCACATCATTATGAGGATAGCAGTGTTTGCAGGAAATAAATATATCAAGGTGATTCATTTACTTTTATAGTAAAATTTTCTGTACATGAGACAAGGGCAGGGAGGGAAACTAAATTATTTGTGTTTGTTACCTATTGTCTATGGTAAATCCTGTTATCTGTCTCCAGTTTTATAATAGAGGTATAACCTTTCATTGTAAGCCTGTCGTCAATGATAACGAACAGACTGAACGAACAGACTGTAGAGAAATGATCTCTACAAAGCTGTTGTGAGGTTTAGTTCTCAGGCTCAAAATTGGAAGGATTCTGTTTTTATTTTTTTAATAGATAATGACTAGGGAAGAGCGAGCACTAAAATGCTTGGGTGCTCGATGCTCGAACTGAGCAATTCCTAATGCATAGTTGCATAGGTTGAAAAAAGATCTTGGTCCATCAAGTTCAACCTTTCTCCACCAATTGTTCATTTTGTCACTAAATTAACGATAACCCGCAATGTTATGTTTATTGAGGAAATTGTCCACCACTTTTTAAAAGCTGTTATAGTGTCTGCCATTACTACCTCTTGTGGTAGGGCATTCCACATTCTCACTCCTCTAACTGTAAAAAAACTTTCCTATTTAGTTGTCGGCATCACCTATTCCCTAGTATGGTCCTTGGAAGGAATAAGTCATGGGTCAGTCCTTTGTACTGACCACTAGTGTTGAGCATTCCGATACCGCAAGTATCGGGTATCGGCCGATATTCGCGTTATCGGAATTCCGATACTTAATTCCGATACTTTTTCAATATCGTATACCGGAATCGGAAGTTCCCATAATTCTTTGAGAGGCAATGTGATTTTAGTCAGCCAATGAGGAATCCTACGAAGTGTGGGCACATCCTGTAATGATGCGGTCATCTTAACTAATGGCATGGCTGTGATTGGCTGCTGAAATGATGTCAGAATGCACTATAAAAGGCGCCGCAGCCATTTTAGCGTCACTGTGCTGTGAACTCAGTTAGGGACAGAACGCTGCTGTGCTGACTCTGAGGGACAGTTAGATATTGCGATTTTGTGTACTACTGTGCTTGAGGCAGGCTAGTTTACCAACCGCTGTGTAAAGCTTCATTTTGCCAGTGTTGTTTTAACAGCTCTGTGCAAGGTGTGTGTGTGACAGTGCAGGTGACGCTGCAGTTTGCTCTGCATCCACCGCTGTTTGTAGGCATCTGCACGTGTCACTGACTCTTTTTTTTTTTTATTTTATTTAGTGGAATTGGTGCAGCTCCATTATATTAGAAAAAAATCAAATCTATTAGTGTGACGTGCTTCCATCCAAATACAATACATTGGTTGCAAACACTATAGAAGTACAGAAAGGAGCTTTTCACAGATAGTGAATAGTTGTGTTTCAGTGTTCACTGCAGTCTGTGAGGTTTTGATTTTTTGAGTGCAGATCACGCTCCAGTTAGTTCTTCAACCACTGCTGGTTGTAGTCTGCTGAGCGTGTGTCACTGCCTCATCCTTCACATTTTTCTCTAATTGGTGCTGCTCCATTTTAGTGGAAAAAAATCTAATCTATTAGTGTGACGCGCTTCCATCCGTATACAATACATTGGTTGCAAACACTATAGAAGTACACAAAGGAGTAGCCTTTCACAGATTGTGGACAGTTGTGTTTCAGTGTTCACTTCAGTCTGTGTTTTTTACTTTTTTGAGTGCACATCACGCTCCAGTTACTTGTTCAAGCACTGCTGCTTGTACTCTGCTGAGCGTGTCTCAGTGGCTCATCCTTTTCATTTATCTCCAATTGGTTCTGCTACATTCCATTTAAAATAAATCTAATCTATTAGTGTGACGCGCTTCCATCCGTATACAATACATTGGTTGCAAACACTATAGAAGTACACAAAGGAGTAGCCTTTCACAGATTGTGGACAGTTGTGTTTCAGTGTTCACTTCAGTCTGTGTTTTTTACTTTTTGAGTGCACATCACGCTCCAGTTACTTGTTCAAGCACTGCTGCTTGTACTCTGCTGAGCGTGTCTCAGTGGCTCATCCTTTTCATTTATCTCCAATTGGTTCTGCTACATTCCATTTAAAATAAATCTAATCTATTAGTGTGACGCGCTTCCATCCGTATACAATACATTGGTTGCAAACACTATAGAAGTACACAAAGGAGTAGCCTTTCACAGATTGTGAATAGTTGTGTTTCAGTGTTCACTGCAGTCTGTGAGGTATTTTTTTTTTTTTTTTTTTTAAAATGCAGATCACGCTCCATTTACTTCTTCAACCACCGCTGCGTGTACTCTGCTGAGTGTCTGTCACTGGCTCATCCTTGTCATTTTTCTAAAATTGGTGCTGCTTTATTCTATTTAAAATAATTCAAATCTATTACAGTGACGTGCTTCCATCCGTATACAATACATTGGTTGCAAACAATATAGAAGTACACAAACGGGCCTTTCACAGCTACTGAACATGGGTTTTTAATTTTTAACTAAAATATGTATTTTTTCAAATGACACAAATATAAGTAATGTTGAAGAGGAATAGTCCTACATCCATTGTTTGCACAATATTACAGGTGTACATCATGTCCCTTAATCAACAATGTATTATTATATTTACTTGTATGCTTTTATTTAAAAGCCAAGAACACAGAAGGATAACCTTCGCACTGCAGCTGTTGTCAAAGTTCAACCCACATTATGCACTTCCAACATTGCAGCATTTGAGGCATGATGTGAGTTGGATTGGTCAAAGTTATGGAGTGAGAAGGTTCACCATCAGTACCCTATAGCATAAGTATGCTTTTGTGTTAGCATTTGTGTTAGACATGTGGATATCTGCCATAATATGTCACAATTATTTAGTTACAGATTTGTTACCAACACTAATCATTGAATGGTTTTAAATTTGACGTTTCACTTGTTTACAGCTTAGAAATAAGGGTGTAGCCTGATATCTATGTGTAGCACTAGCCACTTTAACATGTCATGTTTTTTTCAACATGTGTAGCTAGGTAGCAGTAATTTTTGCCGGACACACAGCAGGGGAACAGCAGGCGTTACTGAACCCCACTATCACTATAGCTTGTGTATTGGTCTGTGGACACGACACTTCTGAGCAGCAACTGGCAGTGTTGTAGCCCAGGGAGTATAGCTCAGGTGGTAGAAAGATGAACATAACAGGAGACATGGAAAACGTTGCCAACCAGTTAGTTAATCTGAAACCGGACAGGCAAATTCAGGCGAGATCCATGCCTAGTTCATTTTCAGAAAAGTAAGCCGTTCTACATTATCGTAGGATAGTCGCATGCAACGGTCTGTTAGTACACCACCTGCAGCAGTAAAGACGCGCTCCGATAATACACTGGCAGCAGATCAAGCCAGCACCTCCAATGCATACTGGCTAAGCTCTGGCCATGTATCCAGCTTAGAGACACAAAACTTGAATGGGGAAGAGCCATCTGAGAGTACACTGAGAGGGCAAGACATGTAGTCTGTCACCATCTTACGGAAATGTTGCCTCCTGCTGACTGGAGCCGTCTCGGATGGTGTAGACATTGGTGGCGCTGCCACAAAACTTCGACACATTTGGAACATACTGTTCTTGCCCTGTGCAGAGGCGCTGCTTGTGCTCCCTCTTGTTGCAGAGCTGTCTCCACTGCCTCGACGCACAGAGCTGCTTTGTAAATCAGTAGCAGCAGCAGTGCTCTCGGCTGGAATGGAGAACATTATGGATTGCACCAGTGTGTCTTGGTACTTCCGCATTTTACGCTCCCGGTTCAACGGTGTGATGAGGCTTTGTAAGTTGTCCCGGTAGCGAGGGTCTAGGAGGGTGTACACCCAATAATCAGACGTGGTGTGAATGTGTTCGATGCGGCGGTCGTTTCTCAGCCACTGCAGCATGAAATCAACCATGTGCTGCAGACTCCCAACTGGCCAAGAAACGTTGTCCCCTGCAAGAGGCGTCATCTCCGCCTGCTGTGCATCACCCCACCCTTGGTCTACATACTGACTAGAGCATTGTCTACCTCCCTCTGGAGCGATGTCTTCCTCCTCCATTGACTCCTCCTCATCCTCCTCACAAAGTCCTTCAAATACATATAAATTTACAAAATTTAAAACTCAAAATTTAAAAACTTTGTATCATAATTCTGTAACATCAGTTTATGGAAACACAATAGCATTACAAAAGGATAGACAAAAAATGTACATTATGTGCTTTGTAAATACATTAAAAGTTTGTAATGGTTATGAAAATATAGACAGCGACTCTGGAGGTTCAATTGTTGATACAGCATGGTACTTTGAAAGTCCTCCAGCCCTTTGTGAGGAACCACGTTGCGCTGACTGTCCAGAAGGTGATGGAATTTGTGACTCCTCATCCTCCACCTCTTCCAAAACCTCATGCCTTAGTGCTTGCAGTGTTTTTTGAAGCAGGCAGATAAGGGGGACAGTCAGGCTGACTAGTGCATCATCTGCACTCGCCATCCGCGTTGACTCATCAAACGCACGCAAAACGTGGCAGATATCCTTCAAAAGAGTTATTCGCCACTCATTACACTGGCAGTGGCTGCCCATTCATTATAGGATCCAATTCTAATTACTGGTTCTCACCAACAAAGCTCTCCACAGCGCAGCACCCCCCTACATCTCCTCCCTTATTTATATTTATCGGCCTAACCGACTGCTGCACTCTGCAAACGACCTTCGACTAACCTCTGCACTAATCCGTACCTCCCACTCCCAACTCCAAGACTTCACCCGCGCTGCGCCAATCCTCTGGAATGCTCTACCCCAAGAAATTAGGACTATCCGCAATTTGGATGGTTTCAGGCGCTCCCTCAAAACACATTTGTTCACAGTGGCCTATCACATTCACTAATCAAAGTCATTCTATGTGTAATTCTGTGTGTGTAGCCCATTCACTATCTCCATGCATCCCTCACTTCCTTAAAATGGCTGGACCATCATTGTAAAAACACCATTGTATATAAACACCTGTACTTTGTATCTCCCCCACCTCATTGTAGATTGTAAGCTTTCACCAGCAGGGGCGGCTGATTTTGCTTTAATTATTGTATTGTTAACGTTGTTACTTATGACTTGTGTTTTGAAACTGTTAAACTGTAAAGCACTGCGGAATATTATGGCGCTATATAAATAAATAATATTATTATTCTTATTATAGAGGCCCACTCAGTAGTGGTGAAGTGTGAACGGCGCAAATTGCGAGTTGACTGCGCCTGATGCAGCTGATACTCCATTACTGTTGGCTGCTGCTCACACAACCGCTCCAACATATGTAACGAGGAATTCCACCTGGTGGGTACGTCACATATGATGCGATGTTCATGAAGGTGAAATCTGCGTTGCAGAGCTGCAATCAGCGATCTGGCCATGCTGGAACGTCGCAAGTGAGCGCACTCTAGGCGGACCTTGTGCAGCAGTGCATCAAGATCCGGATAGTCCCCAAAAAACTCTGCACGACCAAGTTGAGCACATATGACAGACATGGTATGTGAGTGAGGTTGCCAAGGCCCAGAGCTGACACCAGATTTCGGCCATTGTCACACACTACCAAGCCTGCCTGTAGATTCTCTTCCAAAAACCACACGTCGCTCTCCTGCTTTATGGCATTACAGAGCTCCTGCGCTGTGTGGCTAAGATTCCCCATGGAAATTAATTTCAGGATGGCCTGTTGACATTTGGACACGGCTGTGCTCATATCGGTCGCAACAGGTAAACGTTCACGGGTCCATGTGGAGGTAGACCGTGACGGCTCCTGCAGCGATGATTCTGAGGAACTGGAATAGGAGGAGGAATCAATGTGTACAGACTTGATTCCTGCAATCCTTGGAGTTGGCAGAACACGTACAGCGCCACTCGCAAGATCAGTACCCGGCTGCACAACATTGACTCAATGGGCAGTGAGGGAAAGGTATTGTCCCTGGCCATGGGTGTTAGAACCCTCTTGTTAGGTTTTGTTTCAGTTTGCTGGTCACATGACCTTTTTTTCCCTATTTAGTCTGGCTCCGCCCTTCTGGCTTTGCTTGACTTCATTGTATTATCTACTGTTAAGCTAGCCGGGTGCTTAGGTGCCTTAATCTGTCAGTTTTGCTTGATGTTAGGATCACAAAGTATTTATTTTTCTGTTTAATTATCCATGCTACAATTTATGTTAGGAGGTGTCCACCTTTTCTCACAGTCCCTAGATCTTGTAGGGATTACTCCCTCGCAACTATAGGTCTTCGTTCACACTAGATGAGGACTTTAGCGGGTCTGGTCGCAGGATCAGGTTCCCCGTTACATCGTAGGGATTCAGCTTAGTTGTATTGTAGGGACAGAATTCCCTTCTTTCCTTACTGGTTGTAGCAGATCATAACAATGGGTACTGGTCCACGCATCGGTGGTCAGGTGGACCTTGCTACTGAGGGCTTTTAGTAGCGCATGTTTAATTTTTCCCTCAACATGCTTTTGCAGACCAGGGACGGCTTGCCTGCTGAAATGAAATCGGCTTGGCACATTGTATTGTGGGATTGACAATGATATTCAGTTACGGAAACTGTCTGTCTCCACCAGCCTGAATCACAGCATTTCAAGGGACAGGAGTTTTGCAATGCCAGCATTCAGAGCCTGTGCTCGTGCATGGTTTGCGGAGTATGGCCGTCTTTTATCCCATGCCTGTGCTACCGATGGCTGTTTTGTGGCCTGGGAGTGTGAGGATGACAGGGAACTTGCTGCTGTGTGTGGAATAACAGTTTGTCTCTGGACAACAGTGGCCGAGGTTCTTCCATGGCGATCCTGTGAGGAAGCATAACCAGCTGTGTGTGAGCTCGATGAAGAGGCTTCAACACAACCTGAAGATGTAGGTGCTGCTGTAGGTTGGCCTACATCTCTAGTGTGTCTTTGTAACTCAACTACGTGCTTTGTCCGCACATGTTTCCACATATTTGTGGTATTGAGGTGACTGACACTTTTAGCTATTTTTAATTTTTGATTACACAGCTTGCATTTCACATAGCAAATATCATGTGCAAGTGTGTGAAAAAAGGACCACGCAGTGCAAGTCCTGGGAGCGCACGTTTTGACTTTTGGAAGACAACTGCTCCGAACAGGTGCCAAACTGGAGGCTACAGGCAACCGAGTCTGCAGCCTAACTCTCCCTCCTGTTTGTACCGTTGGGGCAATGTCTTCCTCTATCTTCCTTCTATCACTAACCATTTCTGTAGGCCTCTCCCAGCTTTCAACCAAAGTACTGGTTCTCACCCACAAAGCTCTCCACAGTGCAGCACCCCTCCTACATCTCCTCCCTCATTTCTATCTATCGGCCTAACCGACTGCTGCGCTCTGCAAACGACTTTCGACTAACCTCTGCACTAATACGTACCTCCCACTCCCGACTCCAAGACTTCTCCTGCTCTACGCCAATCCTCTGGAATGCTGTACCCCAAGAAATTAGGACTATCCACAATTTGCATGGTTTCAGGCGCTCCCTCAAAACACATTTGTTCAGAGCGGCCTATCACATTCACTAATCAAAGTCATTCTATGTATTCTGTGTAAGTGTGTGTGTGTCTCTAGCCCATTCACTATCTCCATCCCTCAGTCCCTTAAGATGGCTGGAACATCATTGTAAATGCACCATTGTATATAAACACCTATACTTTGTATCTCCCCCATCTCATTGTACATTGTAAGCTGTCACGAGCAGGGGCGACTTATTTAGCTTAAATTATTGTATTGTTAACGTTGTTACTTATGACTTGTGTTCTGAAACTGCTAAACTGTAAAGCGCTGCGGAATATGATGGCGCTATATAAATAAATATTATTATTATTCCTCTGAGCTGCTCCCACCACCTTCCTGTTCCTCATGCCATGTTGGGTCTTGGACCTCATCATCTCCACTACCCTCTTCCAACACCTGCTGTTGGGTGGTCTGGCCAGCACCATGCTCAACAGAAACTGGCACCTGGGTCTCATCATCATCAGATGCGTTCTGCGGTGTGCTGACCATCGGCACTGTCTCACCCGCCTCTTCAGATTCAGAGAGACACAGCTGTTGCGCATCACTGCATACTCCCTCTTCACATTACAGAATGCTGCTTGGCTGGGCCCCTGTTTGCAAGCCAATAGATTCTGAGAACAGAAGCAGACACTCAGCTGGCTCCTGTACAGAACTCTCTGACTGCCTGGGCAATTTGCCAGGCGGTGAAGAGACAGATGGTTGCCCAACAGTGCTGTGGTCCTGAGAGGAGGTGGAAGCAATTGAAGTCGATGCATTGGCTGACATCCAAACAACAACGGCTTCAATTTGTTCTTCCCGCAGCAGGGGGTACTCCGAGCTCCTACAAAAGTGCGCATAAAGGAACGCTCACGGGGAAAACTGGTGGATGCTGTGTCACTGGGGGCCGCAGCAGCCACAGAATCCCCACGTCCTCTCCCTGAAGAAACTCCACGACCACGTGCCTTACTCCCTGCCTTCTTCATCTTGGTAGATTGATAAAGAAAGTCTGAAAAGTTATAAGGTCTAAGTGTGGTTATTCCGCAGAGACTGCAGTGAACACTGCACACAACTGTTCACTACCCAATGCGTCTCAGCAGGAAGGCAGTCTGTGCGTCAAAACAAAGGCACAAGCATACATCCATGTACCCTGTTTATAAAGCTATATAAAAAAAATTATGTAGTAGTGACGCACACTTTATTGAGGTACAGTATTACATCGCAATTCACCATCTGTGGCTATGCAGTCTCATCTATATATACCTTATCTATCTGTTGTCATGCTTCCAAGTCGACAGTCACAGTCAGCCATAAATAGCAATTTTCACTATGCACTATGCACTTTTTAAAGGTTATGTTTGTTAATAAAAATGATTATTGCCACATATTATGAGTATTACATGATGGAAATTGTATAATTTTGTATAAAATATTTAGTGACATTATTCAGCAAATGGAACATTTTAGTAATATCACAGATAACTTGTAATGCTGATGATGTTTTGAAGTCAGACATTCATTGTCTATACAATAAAAATGGTGTACATACTGTTACTTATCCATCATTAATGGATTCAGATATGTACTTGTATGCTTTTATGTACAACCGTATAGCAGATTCCTTAACTAATTTATTTTGTGGTTTGCATTGCTGTTCAACATGTTAATGTATGTGTTTATGTTTGTCAATTCTTTATTTATCTAGATATTAGTTTAAATGAAATCATCATCTTATGGTAGTAAAGGTTATCTTTCTCTTGTTTGAAGTATAGACATTTAAAATTGACAGGTAACAAGGAAATTACTTGATCTAGTATTTAAACATCCTCCTTGACCCTGGGCTCCAACACCGCCAGTTGTTGCTCGGAAGTGCTGTTAGCACAGTCAACACTTGCTCCTGTGTTACTGGGGTTCAGTAACGTCAGCTGGTCCTCGGTTGTGCCATTGGCTCTTTTCCTTCTGCTGCCCCTCCGGGTTCCAGCACAGTCAGCTGGTCCTCGTTACTTGCATTGGCTCTTGTACCTTCTGCTACCCGTCCGGGTTCCAGTACCGTCAACTGGTTCTCCGCAGTGCCTTTGGCCTAGGTGCCTCCATCTCGGTATCCGAGTTCCAGCAACGTCTGCTGGTCCTTGGTAGTGCTTTGGAGCACAGGTACCTCCTGCTTAGTAACCGTGTCCCAGTAACATCAGCTGGTACAAGATTGTGCTACAAATACAAGATACGGAACAAGAGACACAAGAACAATAAGCAGAAGATCTAAAAGCAGAAGAACATGAAGTATAAGACCAAAATGAAGAGCAAAATATATGCTCTAAATTCTAAGCAGAAGAAGACTAAGCAGTGTATGGGGGTGAGTCCGTTCCTCCTCGTGGTGCCCCTGGAAAATGCCTGCTGCTGCAGGCTAAACTGAACACGGACAAATACTGTTGTAATTTAAATCTTTTGTGACAGCAAGAACGGAAGGATGAAAAATTCATACTTTGACAGATTACAAGTACAGGATTCTCTGTCACAAATAAGAATATGATGAAGAAGATGAAGCAGAATATGAATAAGAATAATAGTTTAATAAGAAGAATATGAGTAATGTTAACAAAGATGAATAGCAAGAAGTTTAAGAAGAAGATAAAGAAGGTGAAGATGAAGAATAATTTGATGAAAAAGATGATGCTGCAGAAGATTATGAAGGAGAAAGTGTGTGTAAAGTTAAAAAGGTGAAGATGAAGAGCATGGAAGTTGTGTAATATACATATTTGCCAAAATATAAAAAACGTTAACATTGTCAATTTCTTCGTCAATCCGAACATCTTTAAAAAAAAAAATATTTATGCTATTCCATTTGATTGGGTTAAACATCTATGCCTTTAATGTCTCCTCAACCTTCCCAATACATTCTACATTACTCTTTCTTGTTTTCCTTCATGTACAATTAACCAACAAGGCAAGAATGGGTTTTTTTTAATTTCGATATTTTGTTCCCATAGACTTACATGGGACTTCCGGTATCGGTATCGCCGATATTTTAGTGATATCGGCGATACCATTCCGATTCCGATACTTTAGGATATCGGAAAGTATCGCTCAACTCTACTGACCACACATACAGTATACAGTATAGACCAAAAGTTTGGACACACCTTCTCATTCAAAGATTTTTCTGTATTTTCATAACTATAAAAATTGTAGAATCACACTGAAGGCATCAAAACTATGAATTAACACATGTGGAATTATACATTACATTTTACAAAAAAGTGTGAAACAACTGAAAATATGTCTTATATTCTAGGATCTTCAAAGTAGCCACCTTTTGCTTTGATTACTGCTTTGCACGCAGAAAAGGTGAATGGATGGACTCTACATGCCTGGTTCCCACCGTGAAGCATGGAGGAGGTGGTGTGATGGTGTGGGGGTGCTTTGCTGGAGACACTGTTGGGGATTTATTCAAAATTGAAGCGGTGAGCGGTCCAGCTCACCCCAAACCATCTCAATTGGGTTCAGGTCTGGTGACTGTGGAGGCCAGGTCATCTGGCATAGCATCCCAACACTCTACTTCTTGGTCAAATAGCCCTTACACAGCCTGAAGGTGAGTTTGGGGTCATTGTCCTGTTGAAAAATAAATGATGGTCCAACTAAATGCAAACAGGATGGAATAGCATGCTGCTGCAAGATGCTGTGGTAGCCATGCTGGTTCAGTATGCCTTCAATTTTGAATAAATCCCCAACAGTGTCACCAGCAAAGCACCCCCACACCATCACACCTCCTCTTCCATGCTTCACGGTGGGAATGAGGCAAGTAGAGTCCATCCGTTCACCTTTTCTGTGTGCAAATCAGTAATCAAAGCAAAAGGTGGCTACTTTGAAGAACGTAGAATATAAGACATATTTTCAGTTGTATCACACTTTTTTGTAAAGTGTAATGTGTAATTCCACGTGTTAATTCATAGTTTTGATGCCTTCAGTGTGATTCTACAATTTTCATAGCCATGAAAATACAGAAAAATTTTTGAATGAGAAGGTGTGTCCAAACTTTTGGTCTGTACTGTATTTATACATGTAAATAAGATTACATATATCTCTGAGGCATCTTTTTTCCATGCTAAACATGCTCATTTTGAATAACAAGTATAATGGGAATCAAATGAGAAAGCAACTGTTTTTTCTGGCAGACACTACAAAGAAGTTTTGGGGGCAGTGAAAATGTTGAAATGGTTGGGAAATTGTTAAATGGATGGAGACCAGCATTGGGAAGAGCCCTGGAAGCATCTCTGAATGCCAGATCGCTGCTGAGAACAATGATGTCACTCTTTTACTCTACTTTAGGGAGTGTAAATAAAACATTCCAAACCGAAGAGAAATTGCATTTTACAGGAAGAAACATTGTTAAGAAACATTTTTCTTGCATAATGACTTGCATATAAAGGTACTGTCACACTAAGCGAGATCGCTAACGAGATCGCTAACGAGATCGCTACTGCATCACCATTTATGACGCAGTAGCGATCTCGTTAGCGACTTTAGCTGTGTGTGACATGTAGCAGCGATGTGGCCCCTGCTGAGATGTCGTTGATCTCTTATGAACGTTCTGAGCCATTTTTTTGGTCGTTGGTGTCCCGCTGGTGAGCCTGAATCGCTGAGTGTGACACCCTTTATGAATGACATCACCAGCATCGCAGGTGGGACTAGGTTTTCCCAACGATCGCAGAGGTCGTTATACAGATCGCTGATGAGATGTGTTTGGAATCTAACTAGCTTTCTTGAAAAATAAAGGGACTTCACACTAAGCGAGATCGCTAACGAGATCGCTACGGACGCTACTTTCTCACCCTTTATGACGCATACGATCTCGTTAGCGCTTTACTTGTGGACATGTAGCAGCGAGTGGCCCCCTTTAGATGTTGTTTTTTTC